>WNWK01010730.1:0-68684 GCA_009830355.1 Cherax destructor | reverse complement strand
CAGGTCTTTTCATATCACCTTTTACGGTCTGGAGTCTGTTCTCATAATACAATTTTTGGACCTTCTTATCAGGCTAGTAAGGATTGATGAGTAGCGTTTGGATTGTTCTCTGGTTATTAGACCCCTTCTATATTGTTTTTCATATTGGTGCCTCTTATTTATGGATTTAAGGATGCTGGGTGTTAGCCAGGGATTGTTAAGTCTCTTAGCTGTGATCTGTTTAGTTTTTTTCGGGCAATGTCTGTTATAGAGGTTATGTGTTTTTTTAAGAAAGTTCTTGATGCATTCATTAGTATCCGAGTATAGGTTTCTGGCCTTCTTCTTGTCACCAATGTCGAGGTTGGGAGACTACACTCTCCCGTCTTCACATTGGCCACACTCGTCTTACGCACGGGTATCTCATGGAGAGGCTCCCTGCCCCTCTCTGTGAGCATTGTCAGGTTCCAGTGTCTGTTCGACATATTCTGTTGGACTGTCCACTTTATCAACGAGCGCGCAGAATTTACCTCCAACGGCGTCTTTGCTCTGCGGCCCTTTCTTTACCTTCCCTTCTTGCTGATGGACCCTCCTTTAATCCTGACTCTCTCGTTGACTTTTTGACAGAAACTGACTTACTACACAAACTCTGAAATATACCTCTAGCACCTCCCTCAGTCCCTTCTACCTCGATCTCTTGCTACCCTCTATCCCTGCACTATCCACTATCCTGCTGTACTCCATACCCTACTAATCATCCATCTCCCGCTTACAATCCATTCTCCCTGCATCCTGTCCTGCCCCGCCGCACTGTATAACCCTTGTGGTTTAGCGCTTCTTTTGATTATAATAATAATAATAATATGCAATGGACGATATTGAAGTGATCTTTCCAGAACTCTCTTAGGGTCAAATTAGTGTCCGAGGTCACTTGAAAGCACTTTTCAAACAATGCTTTTGTGTCGAGTTTTTTGAAGTTGGAAATGACCTGCTGATCCATGGGCTGGATGAGAGGAGTGGTGTTAAGAGGCAAGAACTTCACTGTGATGAAACTGAACTCATCAGACAGTCTTCCAAGTTGTGAGGATGAGCAGGAGCATTGTCCAGTACCAGGAAGCACTTGAGTCCCAATTTCTTTTCCAGGAGGAATTTCTTCACACTAGGGCCAAACACTCCAGTGAACCATTCCACGAAAAAGTCCTTAGTGACCCATGCCTTGGTGTTAGCCTTCCAATGCACACACAAATTATTCTTGTTAACATTGTGTTTCTTGAAGGCTCTGGGATTTTCTGTGTGATACACCAGTAAAGGCTTCACTTTAAAATCACCACTGGCATTAGCACACAACATGAGAGTTAGCCTGTCTTTCATAGGCTTGTGTCCTGGCAGTGCCTTTTCCTCCTGAGTAATGAAGGTCCTGTTTGGCATTTTCTTCCAAAACAGGCCTGTTTTATCACAATTAAACATTTGTTGGGGTTCAAATTTTTCAGTGTCTACGAACCCCTGGAATTCCTGCACAAATTTTTCAGCTGCACGTTTGTCTGAGCTGGCTGCCTCACCATGCCTCACAACACTGTGTATGCCACTACGTTTCTTAAACCTCTCAAACCAGCCTTTGCTGGCTTTAAAAATCACTCGCCTCAGCACTGGTTCCAGGCATTGTCTTGACAAGATCTGCGTGCAACTGCCTTGCCTTTTCACAAATATTTGCCATGGAAATACTATCACCCGCTATCTGTTTTTCATTGATCCACACCCCCAACAACTTCTCAACCTCATCCACTGTTTTCGATCTATTTTTCGTTAACATATCAACCCCTTTTGCAACATTAGCTTCCTTGATTTCTTTTCTCATTGCCAGGATAGAGGTGATAGTAGATTGTTTTTTTCCGTACATCCTGGCAAGCTCACTCACATGTACGCCACTCTCATATTTTTCTACTACGTATCTCCTTCTTCACTTTGATGGTGTTCCTCACTTTCTTTACCACAGGGGTGCCACTAGGAAGCTTCTTTGGACCCAAGGTGACTTATTTCACAGTGACAATCACTAAACCAGCAATAAACAGAGTAAATTTATTGTGAAATGTTTGAAAGAGCGCGCTGGGTAATGTTCTCTCAGTGGTAAACAACGCTAGACTGGTGTCCTGCGCGGCGATGGGCGCAAGCGCGGGCAAGCAGACAGGTCTGGTACGGACCAATACACGAGGGAATAACCGATACACGAGGGAATAACCGATACACGAGGGAATAACCAATACACGAGGGAAACATAGACCAAAAAAAGCAACCGAAACACGAAATCACAGACATACGGAAACACCAAAACACGAGGGATCACTGTATTCAATATTTTACTCTATGAGGTAGTATAATTTATGATACAAACATACATTTTTAAGTTTGTAATTAAGTTTATTTACCCTATTATTAATATGAGGTAGTACAATTAATGATACAAACATACAGTGGACCCTCGCCTAAAGAGCAAAATTCATTCCAGAAGCCTGCTCAAGTGCCATTACCGAACGAATTTACTTCCTTAAGAAATAATATCACGTAGGTTAGTCTATTTCAGACCCCCAAAAATACACTTCCACAAGCACTTACAATATTATACTTACATAATTGTACGATTTCCGGGGTGCTCGTTAGGCGGGGGTCCACTGTACCTTTTTAAGTTTGTAATAATGACTTAATAGTTAAGGGATAAAATATTTGGGAGAGTTGCTTTAAATTTGGTTAGAGTTTAGCATAGTGTGGGTATGATTGTTATTGAGAGATGAGATGATTTTTTAGTTAGTCCTAAATCGATTTGTCTGCAGGGGACCTCTTGCTGTTTCAGGCAAAGAGTTCCAGATTTTCAGGCCCTTTATATTCATTGCATTTTTGCATAGTATGAGACGGACACGAGGGATGTCAAAAAGTGTTTATTGCCATGTGTTATGCGTGTGTGTTCTGTTGAAGCTGTCTAGGAGAAGTTTGAGTGGAGGGTTGATATTGGAGTTTAATGTTCTGTATACTGTATAAAGTAGGCACAATAATAAATGTGTATATTTTGTATATTAAATAAGTTCAAGCTTTTGAAGAGCGGTGGGGTGTGTTGTCTGGCACAGGAGTTTGTGATCATCTGCACAACCGTTTTTTGTTGGGTTATTAAAGGTTTAAGGTGATTGGCCGTTGTAGATCCCCAAGCACAAATACCATAGGTGAGGTAAGGGTATATTAGAGAATGATGTAAAGTAAGGAGCGCCCTTTGGGGTACATAGTATCGTATCTTGGAAAGGATACCTACTGTTTTGAAACTTTCTTAGTTATATGCTGGATGTGGGTCTGAAATTTAAGATTACACTCAAGGTGGAGACCTGGAAATTTGCGCTCAATGTGTCTTGTAATGGGTGAACCATTTATCGATATGTTTAGCTGGATATTTAATGCTCTGTTTCCAAAAAGCATGAAATAGCTTTTGTCTATATTGAGAGTAAGTTTGTTGGTCATCATCCAGTTTGATATTTTATGTAGCTCGCTGTTAATATCTTTATTTATTTACTACAAGTACATGTACATGGTATACAGGCCTAGCTGACATCAGTGACATACTACTATATAGAAAGTCCCTTGTTATGCTGAGCATTTCGGGCAGATTAGGTCAGTGTCCTAGGATGCGACTCACACCAGTCGACTAACACCCAGGTACCCATTTTACTGATGGGAACATAGACAACAGGTGTAAAGAAACACGCCCAATGTTTCTGCCCTGGCTGGGAATCGAACCCAGGCCTTCGCCGTGTGAAGCGAGAGCTTTAGCCACCAGAGCTGTTTACAGTGTTATTAAGTGTAGCTGGGTTTGGGTGGGAGAAGACGTAAGTGGTGTTATCTGTGAATAGGATTCGCAGATGTCATCTGCGAATAAGGAGTCACAATGCATTTGGGAGGTCATTGATGTAAATAAGAAAGAGTAGAGGACCTAGGACACTTCCCTGTGGCACTCCAACAACTACAGGCTGAGTATTGGAGGTCACGTCATTTGTGTATACATACTGGTGTCTACCACTTAGATAAAATTTTAGGTAATTGAGAGAGTGTCCTCTGACCCTGTAATGCTCTAGTTTTAGGTGCAAGATATTGGGGTCTACTGTATCAAATGTTTTCTGTAGGTCTATGAAGAGCCCCAGAGGATATTAATTTTTTTCAATTGCTGTATATAGTAATTCGAGCATTTGAATAATTGCATCATTCATGCCTTTTTTTGGCCTAAACCCAAACTGGCAGGGGTTCAATATGTTATGAGACAGAAGGTAGGAGTAGATTTGTTTCTGTACCATTATGTGTTATACCATGACATAATATAATCTAGATTTGATCTACCACCATAAGTCCCATTTAACTCCCTTTGAATTATGTTAAGTTTTGTTATACTTAATTTTGGGTTGCATAATTGCTACAGTTACTACCACTATGACCATTATAATTACTGTTACCACTACTACTACTTTTGACTATTACCACTACTAATATCACTGTTACTACTGCTATTACTACTATTATTACTACTATTACAACTACTACTGTTACTACTACTACTGTTACTACTACTACTGTTACTACTACTACTGTTACTACTACTACTACTCCCACCACCACTGCCACCACTATTATTTCTACTAATATTACTACTTCTCCTATTACTGCTATTACTGTTACTGCTACGACTACTACTACTGCTAATAATAATGATAATTTATTCATAATGGCATCATTAATAGTATGGTAAACAAGTTAGAGCATCCTTGCTAATTATTGTCAATTTTAGTAGATATTCACATAAAAATAGTTGTTATAGAAAATAAATTAATGTTGTATAAGCCAGAAACTGAAGTAGTGAAGAATTGAAGAATAAATAATTTATATTAATATGCAATTCGAGTTTTTTATGCATGAAAACATTACATGTATTTGGTAATTGTGAATAAGTCCCATGGAAAAGTAGTAGACTATATATTGAACAAGACTTAAACTTTGAAAATTAAATTTTGAGTACTGTATGAGAAAATATTTACTTTTTATTTATAAATAATGATAATAAGTACATGGTTATGAGTGCAGGTATTTGTAAATAAGCCACTATTAAATATTTTTTAAATTTTCAGACAGTTTCAGACAGGAAAGGTAAGGTAAATGTTTGAAAATGGGACACTTGAATGCATCTGCTCAGTGACATGTCAGTTGGGTTATGGCTTTATACTAGAATTTTTATCATAGAAAATTAAATTGATGGCCAAATTGTACACATGTGGCATTGATGACCCAGCTGGTGAGAGCTTGGCTGTGTTCATGTGTTGCATGTTCCAATGTTTACTGTTGTAGAGACTGCTGTTCAACACCACACGCATCGCCTAATTATTATTTTTTAAATATTTTGGTTTGGAATGTATGTGCATTGCAGAAGTGCTGTATATTCTAGCCAGCAGTAACAGCAGCAGTTGAGGTGCATTGGCGGCATAGCATGAGGGTGTCGCATGCCTATTTCTTGTCTTGTGATATAAGTTTGACAATATATTTATTTTCGGGAGAGTCAAAGCCGGCTTCTTGAAGTGTTTGTATTGTTGACTTTTGTAGACATAGCTACTTGATCAGTTAACTATAACTATATTATTAATAAATTTGACAAGAGTTAGCAGTTTGAACAATGTGTGGAGATGAGTATATTGTGGTAAGTGTTGATGTGTTGCCGGTGTTGGCTCCCCTAGGTGTGGCCACAGCTGATATTTCCCTCCTTCACAGCAGCCCGGTGTTGTCACGGGCCCTCACCTGGCATCCTCCGCCGGAGTCGGAGCAGATGGACAGCCGCGCCTACGTGCAGAGAACGCACTCGACGCTCTGTTAGACGAACTCCAGACCTTTGCTCGGCCGCCATCAGAAGCTAGTAGTCGCAAGAGTAGTGTGGATGTGACCCCTGCCACACCCCTGGCCACTGCTGCACCTGCCTCACTCACTGTCACTTCTACCCTCACCACGAGCACTGGTGTAAGGCGATTGCCATCTTTTCCCAGCTCAGACTCCCAGTCTTCTCCAGTTAAGACACCTGCAAACATATTTCCTGGGGCATCCAGCACTCTTCCAAGGATAGCCAATCAGGCACCGCCTCCACCCCCTCGAGATGATCACCGCCTCAGCTTTACATCATCCACATCATCAGGTTCATCAAGGTCATCACCACGTTGTAGTATTAGTGGAGAACCTCACCGCTTGCCACCTCCACCGCCACCACGTACATCATCCAGGTCACCAATGTTGTCACCATCATCACCAATAAGTCCAGCTCCTCCGAGGTCAGTGTCAATGCCTCCAGGTGGTATAGTGGCCACCATGGTGGGTGGGGTGCTGAGAAATGCTGAGGGCCGTGAACTTTATGGTCCTGTTCTACGTCAACGGCCTCCACTAGGGCGAGGGTCATTTAGCGAAGAATCTACAGCATCATCTGCCTCCACCAACAGTTCTACCAGTAGTGCCAAGGCAGGCCAACTATCCTCCAACAGTAGTAGCACCGAGAGTGTCAACTCTCAGGAGGGTGCAGCAAGCTCTCGCCAAGAAAATACTAGTAGTGTGCCTCCAACACCTCCACCCAAACAGAGGCAAGAGAACCTAGAAGCACGACATTTAGAGCTGTTGAGGCGGCAGAAGCAGCTGCAAGAACAGTATCAAAGGTTGCAGTCACTACAGAGGTCAGGAGGCCGTCCAACACCTTCAAACATTGATCTGAAAAAAACAGGAAGTGAAAGCAACCTGACAGCACGACTGGGGCTGTCTTTGGCTCCTGCTGCTCATGGATCACTCTCCAACCTCACTTCTCCCAACCCTTCACACATCTCCAATACAAATACCCTCCCTAATCCTAAGACTTCTTCTGCATCCTCCACTGGTGGGGGTGACAATCACCCCACCACCAAACGCAGCAGTGGAGGCATTGTTGAGACAGACATTCTCTGAAGAGAAGCACTTTTGTTGATAAACCAGATAAGATAATGTTCTTCCCTTTCTCACAGGGTAAGGAAATGTATATATGTAAAGGTTTTACATACACAAAAACTGCCAACAGAAATAATTAAGGAAAAACCTACCTTGCAACATACGCTTTTTTTAGGGCTCATTTTGCATCATTTGACAATGCATAATTTTTGTCATGGTTATTCAGAAGTTGATCTGTCAGAAAAATCAAAAACCTTATACCTACCAGTTTTTTAAATAAATGAAGACGTTTCTTTTTTTTTTTTACTTGGAAGCACTGAGTCCCCAAAATGTGAGATAAAACTATTGCTCAACACCCAGGACATGAAAGGCTCTCAGCTGAAAGCTTTAATTACATCAACTTTTCAGGCTAAAATTATGTACCACATACCATTCTGCACAGGCTTTTTGTTTTTTGAATCTAAGATAAGCTTTATGTATGTAATCTACTTATGATTTTAAAGACAGTATTATAAATTAATACAGTACAGTGGTTCAAAGAAGCACATGATTGTTATGGAAGACTGTAGATGTAACCTAGGATAAAATCTTAGAGCAAATATGACAACTTTTTTGAAAAAGTTGTAACTAGGGTTTTCACTGAGAAGTTGTAAGCTGTGTGAGAATGTTGTTAAGTTGTTTGTAGGTCTGTGTTCTGAGAGAGAGAGAGAGACTGCCTTCTGCTTCTAATTAATTATGAACTTCAGTATCATGATGTATCATACAGTATCATGATGTATCATGCTATATCATGCAGTATCATGATGTATCATGCAGTGTCATACTGTTTCATACAGTATAATGCATCATGATGTGTCATACAGTATCATGATGAATTATGCAGTATCATGATACTATATCATACAGTATCATGATACTATATCATACAGTATCATGATACTATATCATACAGTATCATGATACTATATCATACAGTATCATGATACTATATCATACAGTATCATGATACTATATCATACAGTATCATGATACAATATCATACAGTATCATGATGTATCATACAATATCATGCAGTATCATACAGTTTCATACTATATCATACAGTATCAATGTATCATGCAATGTAATACAATATCTTGCTGTATCATACAGTGTCATGACATTTCATGCAGTATCATGATGTATCATACTGTGTTATATAGTATCATACTGTGTTATATAGTATCATACTGTGTTATATAGTATCATAATGCATTATACAGTATGCTGTGTCATACAGTATCATGCTATATCATAATGTATCATGTATCATACATTCTTATGCTTTATCACACAGTATCATGATAAATCATGCAGTATTATTATATATCATGATACTGTATCATACAGTATTATGATATACAATATCATGATACAGTATTGCATGTCATGCAGTATCATAATGTGTCAATCAGTATCATACTGTATCATACAGTGTCATGATGTATCTTGATGTATTATACAGTATCATGATTTTTCATGCAGTATCATATGGTATTATGATGTGTCATATAGTATCATGATGTATCATGCATTATCATACAGTATCATGATGTATTATACTGTATCATCCAATATACAGTGTTATGCTGTATCATACAATATCATGATATATCAGTAAGAAAAGGACATCTTATCTAGTGAAACTATGGTGAGTATTAGTTCTACTGCTAATGCATAAACTATGACTTATTTGTGTACTAAACATTAGTAAATATTTGGAAAATACTATCACACTATGTGACACATAGATCTGCTTATATATTTAATAAGCAATGTATTATTTTTTGTATTTCTATTAAACTGAAAATATCTCTGTTTATATAGCAGGCCTAATATGCCAACCCTTAAACTGTGTATATATTTCTAGTGTAGGGAGCTGAGCACATTAAATTTGTATGCAGAAACCATAGCGGGTTTAGACAAAGATCTGTCAGGTGAGCATCTTGACTCTTATGTGCCAAATTTATTTACAGCCAAAAATATTCTTGTTCTTAATGCCACAAGAAAAATGGTTTGTAATGTTCTGACTGTCATGACATGAGGACACAATTTTCCTGAAAGAGAACACTGATGGCATTGTATAATAGAATACCAGAAAACAGTGACAATAATGATATGAGTGGTGCTACATATATGTGTTTTATAACACAGTATATGAGAGATAAATGTATGCAAATAAGCAGACTTGTTAGGATGATGCTGAGATGTGCAGTAATGACGAGTGTACTGTATTTATTTTGTGTCGACTTGTTTCACAAACTCTCACAAAGTGAAACATACATAAGATGATAGTCAACCTATGTGTATAGTGTAAATACTGTACTTCAATACCTGTGAAAAAAAGTATTTTATATGTATTATAAAATATATTTTGGTGCTATGCTGTATTGCGACACCCTGCTTCACTAGGCTTCAGCCCTGCAAGTTCCTCACTTTATAGAAGGGTAATGTGTTCATATTTTGTACTAATTTTTCATATTTCTATACTGTTTTACATGCTCTGCAATATCATAAGAAACAAGAATAACTCTCCAGTCTAGGGATGGAAAGGGCCTTTCACTTTCCTCCCGTGCACAGTTTAAGGGTTAATACAGGTTACTATTTCAAGTTCAGTTAAAAAGTATCCAATGTCAATCAGAGAATGGTGAGATATTGTATTTTTCCAAGAGATATAATAATGACTGATATTTGATTAATCATTTTCAGTATCATTGATTTTAAACCATTTTTAAATATCAAGATCAACATAGCCAGTTTTTTCATTTCCTTGTAGAAGTTTCCTAGATATTGTGGAAGTATTCTAGTGTAAAAGTGGCCATAAATGATCCCTGCAGTATGACTATGGTGGCTGTATCAGGGACTGGTTCACCTGCGCCTCAGAGCTGGCAGCTGTGTCAAGAGTGACTTAGCTGTTCCTCAGAGATGCAGGCTGTATCAGGGAGTGGTTCAACAGTTCCTCAGAGATGCAGGCTGTATCAGGGAGTGGTTCAACAGTTCCTCAGAGGTGCATCAAAGACTGTCTTGGCTGTTCCTCAAAGGCAGTAGGTGTGTCAGGGACTGGCTTAACTGTTACTCAGTGGAGGCAACCTCAGGGATTGCCTCAGCTATTTCCCGGAGGTGGCAGCTGCATCAAGGACTGGCTCAGAGATATAAAGTAGCACCAAGGTTAGTGAAGTATATACTGTACTGTAAATAAAACACCACATAAGGGGTTATTCACCCCACTTCTTTCTTCAAAACATGATTATGAGATTATGGCTTTATTTTATTTTATATATTGCTAAATGCATACAAGAAAGATAAATATAAACAAAATCTTTTGAAATCTAATCTTTTTCTAGCAAGCAAGGAAAGATATTGTATACACATGTATATATTTTTACCTACCTAATATTAGACATCTTTAAATATTCCAAATTTATGCTGTGAATTCAGTTGTACAGCATTTTTTACTTGTTTTGTGCAGCACTTTGAAAAATATCTCTCTGACTATTGCTCAGACAGAAATACAATTTTGAAAAGGTTTTTTTTTTACTAACCTCATAAGCTCCTGATATTAAGGGAACATCATCAAATGTAAAAAGCAAAAGTAAAACTGTGGTATATTAAATGGGGTTAAAATAATAATACATATAGGTATACAATAGTATACACAAACGCTGCCTTTTGCACACCATAGGTTTGTTTTGGTCGTGTTGCAGTACAAATGTACTCTTATTAATTAGTAAAATCAGTAGACTTAAAAACATAAACATGAAATATTTTTAAAATGCATGAAAAAACCATCACATATCAATATGCAGTCCTAGCCGTAAACACATCCACTTGCACGCATCAAGACAATGAATAGAAAGAGATATCCAATTCATGTACTCATATGAGTGATAGTGTCCTGGTAGGTAAGACACATAGGCAACAGTTAGGCAACTTTATTCTGAAACGTTTCGCCTACACAGTAGGCTTCTTCAGTCAAGTACAGAAACTAGGCTCCTGCTCCTGCCTACTTTCTGTACTGACTGAAGAAGCCTACTGTGTGGCGAAACGTTTCAGAATAAAGTTGCCTAACTGTTGCCTATGTGTCTTACCTACCAACCTGTCAGTATTATATACCATTCTGATATTCACTCTGTCAAACACTGATAATGTCCTGCAGATGTTCAGTAGCAATTAACCTGAGTGACACTAAAAGACACAAAAATATTAACAAGCACAAGAAAACTGAAGAACCATTCGGTACACAAAGACAAACAATGGAAATCAAGGACCCCAATGGAAATAAGTCACTTGTCTGACTTTTTTTGGGTTATCCTAGGTAATTTACACATATGTTACTATGTATGGTGACTGTATTTATGTGTACCTGTACCTAAATAAACTTAATTACTAAGTTGAAAATCTAAACAATGATGTAAGAACAGAGGGAAATATGTCTTTGTTCATTGCTGAACATTATTCATACGAGAATTTGACCATTTAAGTTAACTCTGCAAAGAACATTATGCTGACAGTTCTGGATGTAAGAACTTTTTAAGCTCAGAATTGGGATTTAGCAGTTGTAGAGTAATTGCCTGAATGCTGGCATATTTTTTTTTTAGTGCTGTTTCATGTAAATTTAGCTTGTTTTAGGCAAGTGTCTAGTGCTATTTGGAAAGTTCATTTGGCAAGCCTGTGAGTCAGCTGGGTCAGTGGTAAATAACAGTAGAACGAACCATCAGTATGTGTAATGCATTATAACTGGAGGGAGTTTCGGGGCTCAACACATCTGTGGCCTGGTCAGTAATCAGGCCTTGTGGTGGATTAGGGCCTGATCATCCAGGCTGTTACTGCTGGCTGCATGCAAACTGGAGTAAGAACCACAGCCCGGCTGGTCAGGTACTGACTTTAAGGGCCTGTCCAGCTCCTCCTTGAAGATAGCCAGGGGTCTATTGGTAATCCCCCTTATGTATACTGGGAGGCAGTTAAACAGTCTTGGGCCCCTGACACTTATTGTGTTGTTTCTTAGCGTACTTGTGGCGCCCCTGCTTCCAGGGAATACAGATCAAGGGACTTCAACCATTCCCAGTAATTTAGGTGCTTTATCATACTGATACATGCTGTGAAAGTTCTCTGTATATTCTCAAGGTCTGCAATTTTGCCTGCCTTGAAAGGGGCTGTTAGTGTACAGCAATATTCCAGCCTTGGCTTGTCATCTTTAGTTTTGAAGATTCTCAATATCCATCCTATCATTTTCCTAGCAGATGTGGTAGATACATTGTTGTGATCTTTGAAAGTGAGATTCTCTGACATTATCACTGCAGGTCCTTCACATTAGTTTTTTGCTCTATTGTGTGGTTGGAATTTGTTTTATTCTCTGATCCAGTTTTTATTTCCTCGAGTTTTCCATACCGAAGTACATAATTGAAATTTGTCTCCATTGAACGTCATATTGTTTTCTGCCGCCCATTTAAAGACTTGGTTAATGTCAGCTTGGAGATCTGCAGTGTCCTCAATGGATGACTCTGTCATGCAAATTTGGGTATCATCAGCAAAGGAAGACATGGTGCTATGGCTTACATTTATGTCTATGTCAGATATGAAGATGAGGAAAAGGATATGAGTGAGTACTGTACCTTGTGGAACAGAGCTTTTCACTGTAGCCTTCTCTGACTTTACTCTGTTTACTATTACTCTTTGTGTTCTATTTGTTAGGAAGTTACAGATCCATATACCCACTTTTTCCTTGTCAGTGTTGTAGCTACAGCTGCTGGCAGTGTACCTGTCAGATGTTGTAGCTACTGCTGCTGGCAGTGTACCTGTCAGATGTTGTAGCTACTGCTGCTGGCAGTGTACCTGTCAGATGTTGTAGCTACTGCTGCTGCTGGCAGTGTACCTGCCAGATGTTGTAGCTACTGCTGCTGGCAGTGTACCTGTCAGATGCTATAGCTACTGCTGCTGGCAGTGTACCTGTCAGATGTTGTAGCTACTGCTGCTGGCAGTGTACCTGTCAGATGTTGTAGCTACTGCTGCTGCTGGCAGTGTACTTGTCAGGATGTTGTAGCTACTGCTGCTGGCAGTGTACCTTTCAGATGTTGTAGCTACTGATACTACCAGTGTACTTGTCATGGTGTTATAGCTACTGCTGCTGGCAGTGTACTTGTCATGGTGTTGTAGCTACTGATACTACCAGTGTACTTGTCATGGTGTTGTAGCTACTGATAATACCAGTGTACTTGTCATGGTGTTGTAGCTACTGATACTACCAGTGTACGTGTCATGGTGTTGTAGCTACTGATACTACCAGTGTACTTGTCATGGTGTTGTAGCTACTGATACTATCAGTGTACTTGTCATGGTGTTGTAGCTACTGATACTACCTGTGTACTTGTCATGGTGTTGTAGCTACTGATACTACCAGTGTACGTGTCATTGTGTTGTAGCTACTGATAATATCAGTGTACTTGTCATGGTGTTATAGCTACTGATACTACCAATGTACGTGTCATGGTGTTGTAGCTACTGATACTACCAGTGTACGTGTCATTGTGTTGTAACTACTGATACTACCAGTGTACTTGTCATGGTGTTGTAGCTACTGATACTATCAGTGTACTTGTCATGGTGTTGTAGCTACTGATACTATCAGTGTACTTGTCATGGTGTTATAGCTACTGATACTACCAGTGTACTTGTCATGGTGTTGTACAGTGGACCCCCGGTTTTCATTATTTTTTCGTTCCAGAATGCTGTTCAAGTGCCATTACCAAACGAATTTATTCCCATAAGGAATAATGTAAAGTAGACTAGTCCTTTTAGACCCCCAAAAATACACTTATAAAAGCATTTAAAAAAATACACTTAGACGTAAACCAAATCTTTAAATGGGCTGCAGAAAACAGTATGAAGTTCAATGATGAGAAATTTTAATTACTCAGATATGGAAAGCGTGAAGAAATTAAAATCTCATCGGAGTACAAAACTAATTCCAACCACACAATAGAGGGAAAAACTAATGTCAAAGACCTGGGAGTGATCATGTCAGAGGATCTCACCTTCAAGGACCATAACACCGTAGCAATCGCATCTGCTAGAAAAGTGACAGGATGGATAATGAGAATCTTCAAAACCAGGGATGCCAAGCCCATGTTGACACTTTTCAAGTCGCTTGTTCTATCTAGGCTGGAATATTGCTGCACACTAACTGCACCTTTCAAGGCAGGTGAAATTGCTGACCTAGAAAATGTGCAGAAAACCTTCACGGCACGCATAACTGCGATAAACCACCTCAATTACTGGGAACACTTGAAGTTCCTAAACCTGTACTCCCTAGAACGCAGGCGGGAGAGATACATTATTATATACACGTGGAAAATTCTCGAGGGATTAGTACCAAACTTGCACATGAGAGTCACTCCCTACGAAAGCAAAAGACTCGGAAGGCGATGTAACATCCCCCCAATGAAAAGCAGGGGTGCCACTAGCACGTTGAGGGACAACACAATAAGTGTTAGGGGCCCAGCATACATCAGGGGAATTACCAACAAACCCCTGGCTGTCTTCAAGCAGGCACTGGACAGGCACCTAAAGTCGGTACCTGACCAGCCAGGCTGTGGTTCGTAAGTTGGACTGTGTGCGGCCAGCAGTAACAGCCTGGTTGATCAGGCTCTGATCCAACATGAGGCCTGGTCACAGACCGGGCCGCAGGGGCGATGACCCCTGGAACTCTCTCCAGGTATACTCCAGGTATACATAAAAGGGCGAGTTTCGAGCAGGACGAACACCGGGGGTCCACTGTAGTTACTGATACTACCAGTGTACTTGTCATGGTGTTGTAGCTACTGATACTATCAGTGTACTTGTCATGGTGTTGTAGTTACTGATACTACCAGTGTACTTGTCATGGTGTTGTAGCTACTGATACTACCAGTGTACTTGTCATAATGTTGTAGCTACTGATACTACCAGTGTACTTGTCATGATGTTGTAGCTACTGGTACTACCAGTGTACTTGTCATGGTTTAGCTACTGATACTACCAGTGTACTTGTCATGATGTTGTAGCTACTGATACTACCAGTGTACTTGTCATGATGTTGTAGCTACTGATACTACCAGTGTACTTGTCATGGTGTAGCTACTGATACTATCAGTGTACTTGTCATGATGTTGTAGCTACTGATACTACCAGTGTACTTGTCATGATGATGTAGCTACTGATACTATCAGTGTACTTGTCATAATGTTGTAGCTACTGATACTATCAGTGTACTTGTCATGGTGTTGTAGCTACTGATACTACCAGTGTACTTGTCATGGTGTAGCTACTGATACTACCAGTGTACTTGTCATGATGTTGTAGCTACTGATACTACCAGTGTACTTGTCATGGTGTTGTAGCTACTGATGCTATCAGTGTACTTGTCATGGTGTTGTAGCTACTGATACTACCAGTGTACTTGTCATGGTGTAGCTACTGCTGCTGCGAGTGTACTTATTGGGGCAAGGTGTGAAATAGCAAGATGTCTGCTCAGTCAGTGTAAGATACAGTATGTGAGAGGTTGTAGCAGATAGGAGAGCAAGAACAAAGGAACAAAATTTATTTATTTGTGTAGTTTACAAAATGTTTTCATGTAATAAAGTATTGTTAAGCACAAAGAAAGCCACTAGTATGAATGTGCATATTGGGGAGACTAATACTAATGCTTACAGATTACAGGTTACTGAGTGGTAAATTTTAGTTAAGCATCATTACAAAAAGAGAGCTAGCAAAAAATATTACAATTAGTACAATTACAATAGAGAGGTAGCAGAAAATATTACAGTTAGTACAATTACAATAGAGAGGTAGCAGATAATATTATGATTAGTACAAGTACAATAGAGAGGTAGCAAAAAATATTATGATTAGTACAATTTACAACAGTACAATTTTAAGCATGTACAGTGGACCCCAGTGTTCGTTATGCTCCAAACTCGAACAGTTATGTAAGTGTATTTTTGTAAGTGTATTTTTGGGGGTCTAAAAGGACCAGTCTAATTTACATTATTCCTTATGGGAATAAATTTGTTTGGTAATGGCACTTGAACAGCATTCTGGAACGAATAAATTACAAAAACCGGGGGTCCACTGTATTAATACAGTGGTACCCCGGATTTCGTCAATAATTCGTTCCAGAAGGCTGTTCGAGTGCCGTTACTGAACGAATTTGTTCCCATAAGGACAAATGTAAATTAGATTACAGTGGACCCCCGGAAATCGTACTGCTCCCAACTCGAACAATTATGTAAGTGTATTTTTGTAAATGCTTTTGTAAGTGTATTTTTGGGGGTCTGAAACGGACTAATCTAATTTACATTATTCCTTATGGGAATAAATTTGTTTGGTAATGGCACTTGAACAGCATTCTGGAACGAATAAATTACAAAAACCGGGGGTCCACTGTATTAATACAGTGGTACCCCGGATTTCGTCAATAATTCGTTCCAGAAGGCTGTTCGAGTGCTGTTACTGAACGAATTTGTTCCCATAAGGACAAATGTAAATTAGATTACAGTGCACCCCCGGAAATCGTACTGCTCCCAACTCGAATAATTATGTAAGTGTATTTTTGTAAATGCTTTTGTAAGTGTATTTTTGGGGGTTTGAAACGGACAAATCTAATTTACATTTGTCCTAATGGGAAAAAATTCGTTCGGTAACGGCACTAGAACAGCATTCGGGAATGAATTATGTCCGATTTCCAGGGGTCCACTGTAATCAATTTCAGACCCCCAAAAATACACTTACAAAAGCAGTTACAAAAATAAACTTACATAATTGTTCGAGTTGGAAGCTGTACGAAATCTGGGGTACCACTGTACAGCAGCTATCACCACCACTATGTAAGGCTTATCTTTCAGCGGCTCTTATACACCCAACAACAAACAACACAGCAACACTCGTCAGTTAGGGAGAGAGACATATGACATATTTTATTCATTCTAGAGTATATATCATGTTTCTATGTTATTAACCCTTTGACTGTTTTGGTCGTATATATACATCTTACGAGCCAGTGTTTCGGACATACATATATTAAAAAATTCTAGCAGCTTCAAATCAAGCAGGAGAAAGCTGGTAGGCCCACATATGAGAGAATGGGTCTGTGTGGTCAGTGTGCATTGTATAAAAAAAATCCTGCAGCACGCAGTGCATAATGAGAAAAAAAAAACTCTGACCGTGTTTTTGGATTAAAACGCCAACTTTGAGGTGTATTTTCGTATAGTATTTATGGTTGTATTCTCTTTTTTGTGGTCTCATTTTATAGAATGGGAAACATATTACAGAAATAGAGATTATTTTGATTAGTTTC
The DNA here is from genome assembly GCA_009830355.1 of Cherax destructor. Lineage (NCBI taxonomy): Eukaryota > Metazoa > Arthropoda > Malacostraca > Decapoda > Parastacidae > Cherax > Cherax destructor. Next base: position 51,370 of record WNWK01010730.1, on the reverse strand, counting down.
ATGATGAAAATGACCTTGAAATTGAGCTCAAAGTAGTGGAAATGTTCGATTTTTGTCATTGTTCAAGAGTACACAGATCATGCCATGCGTCCAATACACGTCAACTGGTGAGTCTAATATTTTTACACAAGTGCACTGATATTATTTATACTGTTTTTACAATAATGCAGTAGTCTACATAACAGTAAATCTTCTATTTTTTGTGTGAATAAAAAATCAAAATAGAAAGCAAGAGTAATATAAGAGGGGCCTAAAGACTTGACTAATGAACAGAGAAAGTCGTATTTTAGTGCCAGGAATGTCTGCATTGTTTATTCTGGACCCTATTTTGAAATTGGCGTCTTTTTTTATTTTGCATGAAATTGGCCAAATTGCCAATTTCTGACCACTTTATTGGGCAGTTGAAATTGGAAAATTGGTGGTTTCTTGTACTCAATCGATAGAACAAATAGAGTTCTAAAGAAATAGCTATGAGTTTGGTCGACTGTAACAATGGAATTGGCCGAAAATAGGGCTCAAAGTCGGCGAAACCGCCGATGCATATATATCACCGACATCGCTAACTTCGTGAGAGTGTAATTCCATAAATTTTCCATCAAATTTCGTACTTTTGGTGTCATTACCATCGGGAAAATATTCTCTATCATTTCATAAGAATTTTTTTTTTTTTTTTTCCAAAATTTTGCGACATAGAATGACAGTTTCAGAATGGGGCCTCCGACAGTCAAAGGGTTAATATTGTTTATTATGTCATATTAGATGAATCATGCTAGATAAATAAGCCGTAAAGTTGATATTAGTGTCATATTGAAGGACTATCTTGTCCTACCTCCAAACAAATTCTCTTGCCTCTCTCATATGCCAACAAGAGTCTCCAATAAAGGTAAAACTGATTTAAATGTTCATTTATCCATTGAAATTAGTGCTTTATATTTATTTCTTATTGTTTTCTGTATGTAAAATTATAGTATTTATTCTTTAAAAAAAATGAATTTTTTGTGAATATTTTTGGGGGGAACGGATTAATTGGATTTACATTATTTCTTATGGGAAATATTGCTTCAACTTTAGGCCGTTTCGAGTTTAGGCCTAGCTCCTAGAATGGATTACGGTTTTCGTGATTTTATCGTTCCAGAATGCTGTTCAAGTGCCATTACCAAACGAATTTATTCCCATAAGGAATAATGTGAAGTAGACTAGTCCTTTTAGACCCCCAAAAATACACTTACAAAAGCACTTACAAAAATACACTTACATAATTGTTCGAGTTTGGAGCATCACGAACACCGGGGGTCACAGCTTATCTGAATGAGTTGAGCTCATGGCATAGATCTACGTTTTGGACCCTGTGGACAATGCGTAAATCTACGGCTTAGACCCTGAAAGGGTCCAAGCCTGGCACAGGCATGGGTGATAATCCACACAGCAACTTTTTGTTACATTATTAATGGTTTGAAGTGATTTGTTGTAGTAGATCCCCAAGCAGAAATACCATAGGTGAAGTAATAAAAATAATAATCTTTATTTCTACAATATAACTGTTGCTAAACCTTAAAGAATACTAAAAACACATTTTAGCCATATATTTTAAAGAATAATGAACACAATTAAAAAAAAATTATGACATAGGTGATGTTGCTGAGTGACGTAAAGTTGGACATAATGATGTTCACTGAACTGAAATTTACTCTAGAAAAATGGCATAAAGGTGAATTTGGCTTAGGCCAAAATGACGTAAAGTGGGGTATGACTGTATATACAGTGGACCCCCGCCTAACGAGTAAAATTCATTCCAGAAGCCTGCTCAAGTGCCATTACCGAACGAATTTACTTCCTTAACCCTTAAACTGTCCAAACGTAGATCTACGTTTGCACCGCTAGTGCTCCAAACGTAGATCTACGTTATATTTTACATGCTTTCTTATGTAAACAAAAACCTTAGATCTATGTTTGGACAGTTTAAGGGTTAAGAAATAATGTCACGTAGGTTAGTCTATTTCAGACCCCCAAAATACACTTCCACAAGCACTTACAATATTATACTTACATAATTGTACGATTTCCAGGGTGCTCGTTAGGCGGGGGTCCACTGTACAGTGGTTCCCCAAGTTTCAGCCATCATTCGTTCCAGAAGGCTGTTCGAGTGCCGTTACCGAATGAATTTGTTCCCATAAGGAATAATGTAAATTAGATTAGTCCGTTTCAGACTCCCAAAAATACACTTACAAAAGCACTTACAATAATACACTTACATAATTGTTCGAGTTGGGAGCTGTACGAAACTCAGGGTACCACTGTACATTGTGTGTCTCCAACTTACAATGGTCTATTTTTAAAATGTTTGCACTTTATAACCAAGTACAGTGGTACCCCGACTTACGATGGTCCCCAAACACACCCTTTTATGTAAGTTGATTTTTTTAAATGCTTTTGTAAGTGTAATTTTGGGGGTCTAAAAGGACTAGTCTATTTTACATCATTTCTTATGGAGATAAATTCGTTTGGTAATGGCACTTGAACAGCATTCTGGAATGAAAAAATATCGTAAGGTGGGGTACCACTGTACAGTGGACCCCCGAGTTTCAGTCATAATTCATTCCAGAAGGCTGTTCAAGTGCCATTACCGAACAAATTTGTTTCCTTAAGGAAAAATGTAAATTAGACTAGTCCTTTCAGACCCCCAAAAATACACATACAAAAGCACTTACATAATTTTTTGATTTCCGAGGTGACCGAAACTCGGGGGTCCACTGTATTGAGTTACAAACATGATATGCAGGAGTGCTTATATTTGCTCTTTCCTTTTTACACTATCTCTTTAAATATCAATCTAAACTGGTTACATTCATAAGAAACTACTAATACTGTACAGTATTGAGGATTGACGTGTGTGTCAGTTTCAAGCCAAAATATGTGTGGCTTATGAAGATGAACCGTTTTGATAAAATTTTAAGTAAAAATTAAAAAAAATTAAGCCATCTTTTCAGTTACTAATGAAACTACAGTGGACCCCCGGTTAACGGCCGGCTCCAAACACTAACAATTATGTAAGTGTATTTTTTTAAGTGCTTTTGTAAGTGTATGTTTGGGGGTCCAAAAAGACTACTCTAATTTACATTATTCCTTAAGTTAATAAATTCGTTCGGTAATGGCACTTGAACAGCATTCTGGAACGAATTATGGCCGTTAACCGGGAGTCCACTGTACATACTGTGGACCCCCGAGTTATGAGCACCTCGGAAATTGTACAATTATGTAAGTGTAATATTGTAAGTGCTTTTGTAAGTGTATTCTTGGGGGTCTGAAATGGACTAACCTACTTGCCATTATTTCTTAAGGGAGAAAATTTGTTCAGTAATGGCACTTGAGCAGCCTTCTGGAATGAATTATGCTCGTAACTCGGGGGTCCACTGTAGTTAACCCAACAGCATTGATATACCTAGAAAATTTCTGGAGTAATTGGCTTGGTAACTTTTAACTGTCATTGTAGCAGTGAATGACCCCTAAAGTTAGAGAATATATTTAACAGACAATGTTTGACATACAAGCATTTGTAGTAAAACACTATCTGTTTAATATATTCTTTTCTCTATGTAATCTTTTATTAATATCACCAGAGGAACTACCTGTTGCAGAAATTGGCTGACGTATTCCTTTTACCACAACAGTGATTAGTTGAGCTAGTTCCTGGTACTACTGCAGGAGGTTACTGAGCTAGCCTCAAGAGGTACCACTGCAGGAGGTTACTGAGCTAGCCTCAAAAGGTACCACTGCAGGGGCTCGCTGAACTAGCTTCAAGAGGTACCACTGCAGGGGTTGGCTGAGCTATCTCTCTCTGGTGCTATTCTATGTATATAGTTTAGATAAACACTGGCTGCAGCTGGAGATAGATCTTTTAGTCAAGAGAAGTACAGTGGACCCCCGAGTTACGAACACCCCGGAAATCGAAAAATTATGTAAGTACAGTGGTACCTCGGTTAACAATGGTCCCCAAACTCGCCCTTTTATGTAATTTTATTTTTTTAAATGCTTTTGTAAGTGTATTTTTGGGGGTCTAAAAGGACTAGTCTATTTTACATTATTCCTTATGGGGATAAATTTGTTTGGTAATGGCACTTGAACAGCATTCTGGAATGAAAAAATATCGTTAACCGAGGTACCACTGTATAATATTGTAAGTGCTTTTGTAAGTGTATTTTTGGGGGTCTGAAATGGACTAACCTACTTGACATTATTTCTTAAGGGAGTAAATTCGTTCGGTAATGGCACTTGAGCAGGCTTCTGGAATGAAGTTTTTACGTTACTCGGGGGTCCACTGTATCTTCTTTAGGGAATGTTGGTGACTGGACATTTCGGTACCCCTCATTTTGTTACTAGGATATTTCATTACTGTCATTTCCCTAGCTTATAGCTTCAGTACAAAATTGTTTTGTATTTTCTATAATTTTCTTCTTACTAGCAGTGTTGCCTTGGTTAAAATGGTCATGGTTTTTCTTGATTAATTCCTTTTCTCTTTTTCAAAGCAGTGATCAGGGTCCAAATGTTGGGATGGACATTTATTACAGATCTGAGTAGTATGGGAAATGCTGGTTGCACATATCTATGATAACTGTGATCCCTCTCCTTTAGTATAGTCTGCTTTGAAACATGAAACAAAGTCTTGTAGCAGGTCATTATCAAAAGAACCTTCAAAGAATTCCACAATGTTTACAACTGAGAAGAGAGCAAGTATAGTGAAACATCTGAATTTGAGGCTAAATTCATAATATGTTGGGTATTGTTGCTTCAGGACTAATGTGGGAACTTGCCTATAAACATTTTTGAGCAATGAAATGAGCACCACCACATTAGGAGAAGTAGCTGAGAAGCTGTCTATGGCCCTTTTATTCAAAATTCATTATCATCCTAACAGGTTCCGTGTTGTGTAGCAGTTGCAGGTATTTCGTATTGACAAAAAGATGATTGTAAGTGCCTAGGTTCTAGTCATGAAACAAAACAAACATGTGGAAAACATATACTGTACAATAATATCTTTATTTACTACAAGTACAAGTACATGGTATACAGCCTTAGCTGACATCAGTGACACTACTATATAGAAAGCCGCTTGTTATGCAGAGCATTTCGGGCAAATTAGGTCAGTTTTGTCCCAGGATGCAATCCACACCAGTCAACTAACTCCCAGGTACCCATTTTACTGATGGGTGAACATAGACAACCAGGCTGTGATGAAACACACCCAATGTTTCTACCTTCTCTGGGAATTGAACCCAGACTCTCGCCATGTGAAGCGAGAGCTTTAGCCACCAGGCCACGGGGCACCGTGGCATTGTGTTGAATGTGCAGGTTGTACAGCTGATAGTATACATGTTTTGACATCACTACTTAAAGGTACTATCTCTGGCCTAACTCAGTCTGCTCAAGATCAGTGTTTGGTGAAATATTAAAATTCATACTATTATTTACTAACAATAAACATTATTATAGAAAATGTGGCATCATTTTGATAAGAATAATGCATTAATAGTTGTTCGAATAGGTTGTAGAAAATGCAATAGTATCTTATTCTAAAAGTCTGAAGAGAGTGAACTTACCAGTAGCAAAATATCCAGTGGCAAAATGTCCTTGAGCAATCTTTCCAGTAGCAAAATATTTAGTAATGAACTGTCCTACACCCAACAATAGTTTATTTAGTCTCTGTAGTTATCAGCTGTTGTATTAGTTATTAGTTATTGTAATGAAGGAGTGAGCAATCACCTGAGGTGCCACTTGCTGCAGGGGCTAGTTCAGCTAGTCTTCAAATAACTCGCATGTCACAGGAACTGACTTAGCTCTTCTCTGAAGAATGATGTGGATGTTATTTTTTATTCAGGTCATATATTCCTTTACTCTTTCTACATATAAAGAATTTAGCTCTTTTCTAAAAATAAATCTTCAGTTGAGATTATATCCATATACATACAGTGGTCCCTCGACTAACGAACTTAATCCGTTCCAGGAGCTAGTTCTTAACATGAAAAATTCATAATTTGAAACCATATTTCCCATAAGAAATAATGTAAATACAATTAATCCGTTCAACCCAAAAATATTTACAAAAAATACATTTTAATTATAGTTCTACATACACAAAACAACATTATTAAAACTATAAATACTACTACTAATACTAAATAATAAAAAACAGATTAATAAATAACATTTACTTACCTTTATTGAAGAGAGTTGCAGGCATCTGGAAGATAGGGAGGACGACAGGGGGAGGGTGTTAGTGGTTGGAAGGGAAATCCCCCTCCAAAAGGACTTCAGGTAACAAGTCCTTATCTGGGGTTACTTCCCTTCTTTTTTCTTTAATATTTTCCTGAAGTGCAACATGGCTCTGTCACTGAAGTGGTTGCACAGATGGCTCATTTCAGCTTGCTCAGGGTGGTGTTTTTCAACAAATGTCTGCAACTCATTCCACTTTGTACACATCTCCTTAAGCACTGAAGAAGGCACCTCCTTCCTCACTCTCTTTACCACAGGGGTGCCACTAGGAAGCTTCTTTGGACCTATGGTGACTTATTTCACAGTGACAATCACTGAACCAGCCATAAACACAACAAAAGTATTGTGAATGTTTGAAAGAGCGCACTGGGTAATGTTCTCTCAAGTGTAAACAATGCTTGACTGGCGTCCTGTCCGCCTCACCACAGGCGGACAGGTCTGGTACGGTTTGCTACACGAGTAAATGTTTGCTACACGAAAAAAATATTTTGCGAAAAAAGTGTTCGTTACACGATTTGTTCGTTATATGGAACGTTCGTTAGTCGGGGTTCCACTGTAATTGACTAGCAGATGTGCAGTTGATTTTATCATCTTGCCACACATGAAATGATAATCTTGTGTAAATAAATTTTTAAAATACACATTTTTGGTAAAATATAAAAAACATTTCTATGGTAGTGCTCTTCAAGTTCATATTCACTACTTAAATTATTTATTTCCATCATTTTGGGCCATATTGTATAGAAATTTCTGTCTGAGTTAGTACTTTATAGGAATCTCTAGCTGAATTAATATTGAAGTTATAGCTAAAGTTTTTTCACTAGTTACAGTTACATACAGGTATTTAAGAGGATAATAACTGTAACATGCAACAGGGAATTATTTTTTAGATTAACCTTTCAGTTGGTTCAGGGGACTGTCAAATTCTTGGATTCATTATCTATATTGTATTTTCAAAATTCTGCTTACACGCCATAGTTGTTTCCACAAATACAGTGTATTAAAATCAAAATTTGGTTAAACTTTATAATTTATTACAATACATTTTGCAACACAATGTTTGTTTATTTCATCATTTTTTCTTATGTTAAAATAAATTAAGCAACTTTTGTTTGTAGAGGAACTATATCAAATGTATCTTGTAGAATATGACTCATTGCTATTACAGTGGTCCCTCGGTTTTCGCCCAAAATTCGTTCCAGAATGCTGCTCAAGTGCCATTACCGAACGAATTTACTTCCTTAAGAAATAATGTCACGTAGGTTAGTCTATTTCAGACCCCCAAAAATACACTTGCAACAGCACTTACGAAAATACACTTACATAAATGTTCGAGTTTGGAGATGCACGAAAACCGAGGGACCACTGTACTCATAATGACTCATTATCTTAATTCTTGCTAATACTCTCATAATGACTCATTATCTTAAATCTTGCTAATACCTTCATAATGACTCATTATCTCAATTCTTGCTGTTACATTCATAATGAGGGTCCACTGTATTTCATGGTACTTATTTTAATGACTCATCTTGATTCTTGCTATGGCACTCATGAACTTCAATATTTATTCAGACAAATATTTATTCGATCATTTCAGACAAGTATCTGTCAGGTTTCAGCAACATCCTCTTTTATACAGCTCAATTGGCATTTTATATATATATATATATAATATATATAAACGTATATTAATATATGTGACGGAAAACTTCTGCTTCATTAATAAAATTCAAGAACTAGTGTCATTTTGTCATGTCATATGGTCTCTTTGCCGAAGAGGCCATATGACATTGTGTAATGATTTGGGATCTTGGTCATTATTAATAGTAGCTTTCCATCATTAACTTTCACATTATTGTGAAATAATCAAGATTACTGTATGTATTTTGGTGAGTGTTGACATTTGCCCAATCCTATCTCTCATACTAAAATTAAAAGATGTAAGTGTTGTTTTGATTCAGTGTTTGGCACTGCATTAAGGCTTATGATATGAGTTTCAGATTATGTATTTAAGTTGATTTCCATGTCATTGCACATCTAAGTATATTAGAAAATTATTTGTTTCTTACAGCAGTGACAATCCACAATTATTGTTACTACAGTATATCAATCTGTGGCCTTTGTAGCTAGCACTTAATGATTTAAGTAGATTTTAACTTTTATTGCAGATCTTCCTATTTAAAGTTATAATCACCATTATTTTGAAAGTGAAATTACTCATACAGGCCGTACAGTGTGTAATATTGTGAAATAAAATAATAATCATTCGATCAGTTAGGTGTACAGTGGTACCCCGGTTTACGATATTTTTTCATTCCAGAATGCTGTTCAAGTGCCATTACCAAACGAATTTATCTCCTTAAGAAATGTTGTAAAATAGACTAGTCCTTTTAGAACCCCAAAATTACACTTACAAAAGCATTTAAAAAAATAAACTTACATAAAAGGGTGAGTTTGGGGACCATCGTAAACCGGGGTACCACTGTATTTAGTTGCCATAGTTTATGAAGCAAGTGATCTTAAGATTTTGAGGCAGCTTTTTAGATACATACTGAAGACTATTTTTCTTGCGAATTTACTAGAATAAGCAATTTGAGTTATGGTACAGGTATAAGTTCAGTACATGTATATATACTGTTGAAATCTACTTCATACCATCCTTGGCACCAAACTACAAGTTCACTTTTACAATTACTGGATTTTCAGAATAGCAATAATTTACAAAAAACAAATTGCCAGGTCAAATGCTGTAAAAGAAAATGAAAACAGATCTGGTCTTTCATAACTCAGTGGTAGAAAATCTGGCTAACAACAGAGAGGATCCAAGTTCGATTCCTGGGTGAGGTAAGATGCATAGGTAAGTCTCCTTGCACCTGCTGCCTATGTTTATCTAGCAGTAAGTAAATACAGTACCTAAGAGTTAGTCAACTATTGTGGGTCAAATCCTAGGATAGGGGACCCAGAGTCTCCACTGGAAATACTGTAAGTTACACTGCTTGGCTTTCTTTGGTTATCCTGGAGTATTGACTCTCCAGGGTTAATTGAAAGAAAGTCATCTTCTTCAACAGAGAAATAGACAGTGATAATATTAACAAGTGTATATATAAATTTTTAGTGTGTGTGTTATTGTTAAGCAACATATTGACTTGAGCATGTGAATGTTCAGGTGGTTGTCACTTTCATATGTTTCAGCATCTTTTGTCTGTGTGCCAAAGGTCATATATACCATTTTCTACAGGCTAAGTGAAATAAATAAATGATATTTTATTGTAGGGTATGTTAGTGGGGAACAACTTTAGATAGTATTTATATGTTATTAAATTATAAAAACAAATTTATAAGAACAAACTACCTCTGAATGTAAATGGTAAATCTGCTTGTGTGATGAGTATAGCTAGAACCTAAATGTATATTTAATTACACAAGGACTAAAAATGTTTGTAAAAATTTTAGGAAAAATAAAGTTGTCTTAATTTTTTGTTACTTCCTGGTAACACAGTCATTGACTTGAGCATCTTGGGGAAAATTATTTCGGTACTGAAACTCATATCATAATCCAATGATATTTTTCTCTCATGATCATGACCTGAACACAGTACAGTATATGGAACAACAATTTTTTTCCCTCCTTAGAATTTCTGAAGAGATTGTTTATTCTCCAGATATTTTTATTTTTTTTTATTTTTTGGGGGTTGAGGGTGGGGGTATTTTGATGTGCTATTATAAAAAAAAATATTGTAATTTTGATCTAACTTGATTTAATGTTTTGGTTGTTATTAGCTAATTATTCAAAATATGTGGTATGAAAAACTGTTCTGTAACTTAGAGATTTACTATAGGTTATTTTGCTAGTGTAAAACTTTGTCTGATATTCCTGAATCCCAAAGGTGCCTAGGGGTGAAGACTATTGAATTACAAGCTCATATATGTAAGTCCCAAATTGTCTTGTATTTTGTGAGTGTCTTTTGACTGCAACCTGTCCTCTTAATGCCAACATTGGTTTTTTTCACTTTATATACTTTAACCAATTTCTCTACATAAGCTATTTAGTTTAGATAGGTTACCATCAGTAAGTCAAAATTAATCGATGTTAACATACATTAACACTAATAAGTGCAATAATGCATAAAGGGGAAACTATATTTTGATTAATGAATAGAAAATGGCAATCACTGAGAAGACAGTAAACGAAACATTCTTGCGTCAGTAAACTGTTGGTGCTCGTGTTTCACTTTTAGTGATTTTACCTCCGGTTTTGAGTCACAGTAAAATACCAATATTTGCTTGGGAGGATGAGTTGCTAATTCTCACTGTATGACTTGGCACCCCAGATAATGTGACTTTTATCATCTCACGATTAAATAAGTAAAACATATTATTCTGTAATGAGTCTATTACTCTAGCATTCATAATATAATTAAAAGCAAATGTAAATATTATGTTTGCCTTCTGTTGCAGTCAGTCCTACAAATTCGCAAGGGAGTTGGTTATCTTATAGTGGTCTTTGCCAGTCCAGAAAATGTTCCACAAAATGCTGTCGGTATAATAAATTTGTTTTCAGATTTGCCTCACTTTGTGTTTCATGGATTGTATTTCTTTAAATATTGCTCTAATGTCATTAATATTCATATTCATAAAAAAAATATCCAATAAAAAAGTGTTTTGGGAATGGAAAATTTATCATCCTATCAAGAAAATCTTGTGATTGGTTCAGACTTTTGGGTTCATGAACCTAGCCTAAAATAACATTAACACCAAATAAATGAACATTTAAAATTATTCATGGCACACTCTTCATAAAAACACTGATTCAAAAATTATCAATTTAACCCTTTCAGGGTCCGTGCCGTAGTTCTACGGCTTTGAGTTCAGGGTCCAAACCGTAGTTCTACGTCATGAGCTCAGCTCACTCAGATAAGCTTTGAGCGGCAAATTTGGGCCTAGATATGAGAGAATACATCTATGTGGTAAGTGTGCACACATAAAACAAATCCTGCAGCACACAGTGCATAATGAGAGAAAAAAAAACTGAAACCGCAGTTTTCGATTAAAAGAGCGACTTTGCAGTGTTTTTTTGTGTACTTTGTATAGTTGTATTTGCGATTTCTTGGTCTCATTTGATAGAATGAAAGATATATTACAGATATAGAGATGATTTCGATTGGTTTTAGTACTGTAAATGGCTTGAAACTGAGCTCAAAATAGCAGAAATTTAAATTTTTGCTTATGTTCAAGAGTAAACAAATGACCTCACACATCTAATACGTGCCAGCTGGTGGGTCTAATATACATTCACAAATGTGGTGATATTATTTGTACAATTATTACAATATTGCATAACAGTAAATCTTCCATTTTTTGGTTTGAATAAAAATTCATTATATGAATAAACAATCAAAATGGAATTCATTTGTAAAGACTGCAAACGTAACTAATGAACAGAGGAAATGTTAGTTTAGTGCCAGGAATGCCTGCATTGTTTATTATGCACCCTATTTTGAAATTGGAATATTTTGAACTTTGAGTTAAATTGGCTAAATTACCAATTTCCAACCACTTTATTTTGTAGTTGAAACAGTTGACTGGGCGATTTCTTGTGCTCAATCGATAGAATATAAGTAATACTAGTGAAATAGCTAATAATTTGGTCAACTGGAATAATGTAATTGGCCTAAAATGGGAGTCAAATTCGGCAAAATTGCCGATGCGTAAGTATGGCTGACACATCAAAATTCGCGATAGCATAATTTCGTCAATTTTCAATCAAATTTCGTACTTTTTGTTTTATTACCTTCAGAAAAAGATTCTCTACCATTTCATAAGAAAAAATAAGAATTTTTTTTTTAAATTCTTGGACACTGGTGCACCCCTTCCAAAAATGGCCTTGGACCCTGAAAGGGTTAAAGGACCATGAATTTGTAGGACTAATTGTTATGGGGTCACATGCCAGCTGGCAATCTTTTTTCACATTGATATTATTTTGAAAATGTTTTAACCAGGGTAAACCACTTAGGTGAAACAGTGCCTGAAAATAATTGGTATAAGTTAAAATGCAAAAAAAAGGGAATAATTAAATTGGCACATAAACTGTTATTTAATTTTAGTTCTGACATATTTATATTGATGATGATGTGAGAGTCAAAGATGAAGCCAAATACAAAATACAGTGGACCCCCGAGTTTCGTAAAAACTTCACTCCTGAAGTCTGCTCAAGTGCCATTACCGAACGAATTTACTCCCTTAAGGAAAAATTTCACGTAGGTTAGTCTATTTCAGACCCCCAAAAATACACTTCCACAAGAACTTACAAAATTATACTTACATAATTGCACGATTTCCGGGGTATTCGTTAACCGAGGGTCCACTGTAATTAGAACCAGGGACGTGGGGTATAAAATCACCACCTAATAGGTTCCACTCTCACTTATTGCCACCAATGCTTCTAAATGTTTTTTTGCCTTAATATTACTAATTAAAGAAGCCTTTGCAAAAATGTTGAATAATGCATGAATAGTTATTGTGAGTAAGTTCTTTGTAACTTCAATTTCTGTAACATATATTGTAATTTTATATGGAGTACTGTATAGTAATTTTGGCTGCTACATAAATAAATGTGCTATACTGGTGTTGAACATGAAGACCATCATGGTCAATGACCCCATCCCTATTGTTAAGTGATCTAGGCATTCCCTCCCCACACAAGTACACTCACACTCATGTACACACACACACACACACACATTCATGTACACTGACACACACTCACATGCACACATACGTACATACACACACATACACTTACACAATCACACAAACACATTCATACAAATATTTTGCATACAAACACATTAACACAGACACACTCACAAACCACACAAACACACACGCACACAAAAGACTAGTCCTGGAACTAAGGGGTATGTCCTACGAAATGAGGTTAAGGAAATCAACCTGATGACACTAGAGGACAGGAGGGATAGGTGGGGACATGATAACAACATATAAAATACTGAGAGGAATTGACAAGGTGGATAGAGACAGAATATTTCAGAGATGGGACACAGCACCAAAAGGTCACAACTGGAAGCTGAAGACTCAGATAAGTCACAGAGATGTTAGAAAGTATTTCTTCAGTCACAGAGTTGTCAGGAAGTTGAACAATCTGGAGAGTGATGTAGTGGAGGCAGGATTCATACATAGCTTTAAGAAGAGGTATGATAAACCTCTTGGAGCAGGGAGAGAGTGGACCTAGTAATGACCAGCGAAGAGACGGTACCAGGAGCTACGACTGGACCTCTGCAACCAAAAGTAGGTGAGTGCACATGCACACACACACACACACACACACACACACACACACACGCAGGGCCAGGAGTTGTGACTTGACCCCTGCAACCATAAATGAGTACACACACAGACATACAAAACACAGTATGGATGCCACTTTGTAAAACAATCATATTTCTGCTATTCACATATCTCCTGAATTCTTCTTATGAAATGCAGCTTAAAGTTTTTGTTGCTCACTAATTAGTTGAGAACATTTTTATAACATTTTCATGAGCTAGCAAGAGACTGCAGTATAAGAGTTGGTAAATGTAATGTATGTCCTGTTAACTTATTTCAATAATAAGAAAAAGATATGTTTGCCATAATTAAAACTGCAATGATGTAGTTTGTGTCATTGGCCTTTCTTCATATCTCTTGTAATTGTTGTAGGTTACCTAACAACTTCTTTTCATGGAGAATTATAAAAGTTATATTCCCTATATAATACATTCACTTTATTGCAATATCTAAAAAAATGCAAAATTGTTATTCCATTAACAATGGAAATTTTTATACAATAAATTTTTTGCCCAAGAAAATGTTTCAGTGATGGATCTGGCAAGTGGTAAGTTGAGAGGTGGGGCCAGAAGCTGAGACTCAACCCATGCAGCCACATATAGGTGAGTACACACACACGTATCTTCAATATAATACACGTAAATTTTCACTGTGATACATGTACATGACATCAAAACTTTCTTTGTGAGGTCATTATTGAAGCTGTGGCAATGGTAGCAACTTATATGTGTGGTGTGTGTAGGTACAATAGTGCAAGATAATATCAAAAATTTTTAGTTATCCCTGGCAGTCGGTAGAATAGTGGATTGAGCTCTCCATCTGCAGTTAGATTCTCTGTACATTTTTTTAACTGACACCAGTTTAAAACATCAACTCTGCCCTCCCCCTTCCTTTCGATTTGGACATTCCAAGCATGGGCCAGTAGGACTGTTGCAGTGCTCCTTTCTTGTTCTTTCCTTCAGTTCCTCTTCCCTTCACCTATTAGCCATCTCACTCAGGAATGGCACCAGAATTTCTATTCTTGAAGGAGGGGCTTAGTGGTGGCAACCTGGTTGGAAGAAGGGCTAGGAGACTTGGTCTTGCCTTTGTGCTTAGTGCTATCCATGAATAGCCCGGAGTAAAGTCTGCATTTAGTAAGTTTATAAACTACCGTATATAGTCTTATAGTGCCTACAAAGTATATGGGCAGGTCTCCATTTACCTTCTGCCCATTCCCACTTAGCAGTAAATAGGCACCGTTGTGTTTGTCAGCTGTAGGCCACAACCATTGGGTGAGGTAAGATAACTGCTCTCATCCTTTTAATTAACTTACTGTGTGTAGAAATGTTGAGATATAGTAAAACTGCATAATTCAGGGACTAAATTAAAGCTACAATGCTTATATCAATACTGCAGCTACATGAAAGCAACAAAATTAAGGAAAGTAAAACAAGTTAGTGTATTTTAGGTGTTCTTATTTTTTATCAAAGTTCTCCTTCACTTTACAGATAAAGTACTCGATAGTATTATGAGTAGAAAGAGTGGTTCCCTCTTTCTCAAAGTTATCATTATCATTAATGATATCTCAAGCACATAAGTATTATCAGTGATCAAGTCATAAGGATAATGAGATTGTGATATGAAAAATATTAAAACTGTGACGTGGGGATCCTTGGGGAACACTGATGCTCAAGCTCTTGCAACCAGAGGACTGCACATTGGCCCAGGTTTTGCAAGGTAAATGCACCCTAGTCGCAGGATCTCCCCGCCACCTCCTTAGGACAGCTTGTGATGTCATTTTTAAGCTGAACTGGCTGTCCAACACACACGACGGATGGACACTACGCTATGGCGGCTGGGATACCATAGAGCGTACTTGTCTGCCCGCCAGCAGTGTGGTCAGCTGAGTTGGGGCGAGCCGGCACTAACACACACCCTCACAACAGAACGCATACAACACAAGTAACTACATACATAAGAATGCACACAGCAGGAGTACATAATATTAGAGGATACAGAGAGACAAAGCATCCGTAGATGGAGATATACTAAAACAGAATCTGATATTTACGAGGAAGGTCAGTTAATATTGATAGTAAAATAAATGAAAAATACTAGATGCAAATTATGATGATGGTATTATTTTTACAAAAAAAAAAAAAAAAAAAAAAAAATCGTCAAATATTGGATGATGAAGGGGCTCTGGACAGGGAAGCAGTGATGACATTGCCTTGTATGTGAAAGACGAGTGACTAAAGAAAGGTTTCCCATTTTGTCCTATTTATGTTCCTAGAGCAACATGGCTGGTCGGTGACATTAAAAGTGCTGGAAATGACCAAATGAGTGTTAAGATGATGCAGGCATGTTTCACCCCTCAGATATATTGTCCCCTTACAACACAGGATAATTTATCTAGATAGTTTGTTTACTTGGCAGAAAATGGGACTGGCATTTTATTTCATGTAAGTCTTCTGGGAGAGCTCAAAGTTCCTGATAGATTTTCGGACGTCATCGAGGAGTGAGGCAGTGCGGGTGTCAGGCACAGTGCGGCGGATCACATTACTACGGATACCACGCTCTGCGAAGGCCATGCGGCGAGGGTAATCTGTAAGAGAATTCAATAGTTACTGACCACTCACTAGCAAATATACGACTTGCCTCTCTGGCAGCTCCCTGGAAATACAGGATCCCACCTCTCCAATACTGACAGTTTCATGGGAATACAGGATCCCACCTCTCCATAACTGGCAGCTCCCTGGGAATACAGGATCCCACCTCTCCATTACTGGCAGCTTCCTGGCAATCCAAAATCCCCACCTCACCAGTACCGGAAGTTCCTGTGGGATGCTACTGAGGTAGAGAGGTTTGAGCAGCCGAGTGCTTGAATGAGAACCCTGCTAACCCAATTTACAACATGAACATTGAGTATATTTAAAATTTAATAACAAATTTATGTAATTTATAGGCACTGAATTGTTTTGATTATATTATGACTAGCATACATGTAATATGACAATAGCAGCAAATTGGTATTGATTTTAGCCAAGCATTCTGATAGCCAGAAATATGAAATAATGGCAGATAATATATATGATTACAACTTTTGTTGTAGGTTGTGGGTGCCCATGGATAAATTAGCATATATAATGAAATGAACCTGTCCACATTGTTGAGTTACACTGTTACTGAATTTACAACAATTCAAATATTACATACAGGTACAAGAATTAAGACTGTCCTTTCATATCAAATGACTTTTATATACTGATGTACAAATAATGTTTTATTTGCTGGATATATAACTAACACAAACAAGAGGACAAGTTGCTTTCAATGAGATAAGGGAGAGAGCATGGTAATCTCACCACCAGATTTGGTATCCATATACTTGACGAGCGAGCTGTAATAGTTGTCCCCGTAGTCCCAGTTGTAGTCGTAGAAACGGGGCTTGCGCCTGTTCCAGTGTACGAAGAACTTGGGCTTCTTTTTAGGTGCTGGAGGTGGTTCAAGAGCTTCTTCCCCTTCAGCGGGAGCCTCACCCTCGGCAGGGGCGGGAGCCTCCTCGACCGGGGCGGGTTCTGTGGTTGGGCAGCAAAATGTTACATGATGCACTTTGCTATCATCACTACCCTAGAGCCCCCACATACACACAAAGCTCATATACCTATCAAATGAGTTGCCTCACTTGCCTCTACAGTAAAACCTAAACTGTCTGCAGACATGTCATGACATGAACCATTGGTTGACATGTCGTGATGTGTGTGTGTGTGTCTCTCTCTCTCTATATATACAGTGGTACCTCGAGTTACGATATTTTTTCGTTCGAGAATGCTGTTCAAGTGCCATTACCAAACGAATTTATCCCCATAAGGAATAATGTAAAATAGACTAGTCCTTTTACACCCCCAAAAATATACTTACAAAAGCATTTAAAAAAATAAACTTACATAAAAGGGCGATTTTGGGGACCATCGTAACTCGAGGTACCACTGTATATATATATATACATACAGAGGAACCCCGGTTAACGAACACCCCGGAAATCGTGCAATTATGTAAGTATAATATTGTAAGTGCTTGGAAGTGTATTTGGGGGTCTGAATGACTAACCTACGTGACATTATTCCTAAGGAGTAATTCAGTGTAATGGCCCTTGAGCAGGCTTCTGAATGAATTTTGTACGTACTGGGGTCCACTGTATGTATATATATATGTGTGTGTGTGTATATATATATATATATATATATATATATATATATATATATATATATATATACACACACACACACATATATACATACAGTGGACCCCCGAGTAACGTACAAAATTCATTCCAGAAGCCTGCTCAAGTGCCATTACCGAATAAATTTACTCCCTTAAGAAATAATGTCACGTAGGTTAGTCCATTTCAGACCCCCAAAAATACACTTACAAAAGCACCCTACAATGTTATACTTACATAATTGTATGATTTCCGGGGTGTTCGTTACTCGGGGGTCCACTGTATATGTATATCTTCTTTCTTTCAACACGTCGGCCGTTTCCCACCGAAGCGGGGAGGCCCAAAAGGAAAAAACGAAAGTTTCTCCTTTTACATTTAGTATTATATACAGGAGAAGGGGTTACTAGCCTTTTGCTCCCGGCATTTTAGTCGACTCTTACGACACGCATGACTTAGGGAGGAAGAATTCTGTTCCACTTCCCCATGGAGATAAGAGGAAATAAGTACAAGACCTAGTAAGAAAATAGAAGAAAACCCAGAGGGGTGTGTATGTATATATGCTTGTACATGAATGTGTAGTGTGACCTAAGTGTAAGTAGAAGTAACAAGACATACCTGAAATCTTGCATGTTTATGAGACAGAAAAAAGACACCAACAATCCTACTGTCATGTAAAACAAATACAGGCTTCCGTTTTACATTCACTTGGCAGTACAGTAGTACCTCCCCAGGCGGTTGCTATCTACCAACTTACTACTTACTAAAGGTGAGTGGTGTGTGGAGACAAAGAATGAAATTCATTGAGGCAAAGAAGGGAATGTACGAGAGTATAGTGGTACCAACACTCTTATAGGGGTGTGAAGCATGGGTTGTAAATGCTACAGCGAGGAGGTGGCTGGAAGCAGTGGAGATGTCATGTCTAAGGGCAATGTGTGGTGTAAATATTATGCAGAGAATTCATAGTGTAGAAATTAGGAGGAGGTGTGGAGTTACTAAAAGTATTAGAGGGCTGAAAAGGGGCTGTTGAGGTGGTTTGGCCATTTAGAGAGAATGGAACAAAGTAGAATATCTTGGAGAGCATGTACATCTGTTGGGGAAGGAAGGCGAGGTAGGGGTCATCCCCAAAAAGGCTGGAGGGAATGGGTAAAGGAGGTTTTGTGGGGGAGGGGCAAGTGTGCGTGAGCGTGTTAGACAGGAGTGAATGGAGACGAATGGTGTTTGGGACTGATAAGCTGTTGGAGTGTGAGCAGGGTAATATTTTGTGGAAGGATTCAGGGAAACTGGTTAGTTGGACTTGAGTCCTGGAAATGGGAAGTAGTACAGTGCCTCCACTTTAAAGGAGGGGTTTAGGATATTGGCAGTTTGGAGGCACATCTAAACTGTCGTATCAGAGCACCTCTGTAGAGACAGTGATTATATATGTGATGGTGAAAATGTTGAATGATGATGAAAGTTTGTTCTTTCTTCTTGGGTTTTTCTTTCTTTTTGGGTCACTCTACCTCGGTGGGAGACGGCCGACGTGTTTAAAAATAAATAAATAATATATATTATATATGTACGTTCGAACACCGAGGTTCCACTGTATTTGTATACAAGAGCTTTGACTAAACCGAAGCAACCACAAATAGGTGAGTACACACACACACACACACACAATGATATAGTATTGAAAAAGGCAGTCTTGTGGGGTGAATTATGCTTTTTTTCAAATACTATGGGGAAAAAATGATAATGGCCAGAAATCGTCTTGTTAATATTAAGTGTTTTTGTTGTTTAAAATTATTAAACCAAATTAAAATGAAATTAACTAATAATTGGGTTTTAAGTATACAGTATACGTATTAAGTTTTGTTAAAATATTATTTTAAAAACAATAACCTTAACTTTTCATTAAAAACTGTGAAAGAAACCATGCATACAATGTTTACACTACTACTTCAACAAAAATGTTTAATTTAATAAAGTGATTAATATTACTTAAATAGGAAATGCAAACGAATTTACATAACAAGGTAAGAGAGTAATCTACTCTAAACATGCCTCTTTTTTTTTTTTTTTTGTAACAGTTCTAGCAAGGTGTTTCAGTTGTATTCATTAATGTGTTAAGGTTACATTAATTCTACAGTAAAAGTGTCGGTCAACTAGAGTCTACTAGGTTTGTGTGCCTTGAGACAATTATAATGCAATAACTCAACATTCTGTTATGTTTGAATATACTAACATATATGTCCTAGCATAGACACCACTTACACATCAGCACAATAATGATAATAACTTATCTTCACTATGTTTGAATACTAACACATACATATATTCTAGCATACACATACACGTCAATGCAATAAGGGAGTACAGTATACAAATACGGGAGAAGCTAAAGCCAATAATGAAATAGCATAATATAAGGTGGAAAGAATATTGAAGGTTCGGAAAGAGGTAAAAATCGGGGAAAGTTGAGATGGTTGGAAAGTATTTAGAAGGAAAGGTTTTTAACTCAAGGATTTGTGTCAGGTTTGAGACATTTTAATCGTGGGACTGAGGTTTAAGACATCTGAGTCGTGGTACTGGGACTCAAGGTTTGAGACATTCGGCAGAAACAAAGCTAAACACACAAGACAGCCGCTGCTACGTCCTCCTGGTACACTGCAGTGGGTATGACAAACACTGATTAATGTTAATTAGTTAAGTGTGGTGAGGCATTAGCTAGCAGCATCCTGGGGTGTGGAGAACCATTGGTCAAGTAGTACATCAGCTGCTCTCTCTGCCTGTTCTTTGATGCCCGCTTACTCCACCTGCTCCTGCTGTTCACCATATACTAGAATGACTATTAATTGCTAGCATTTATGCTAGAATAATCGTTCATTTCTAGCTAGGTGTATAATATTGCACTGCCATTAGTCTAGAAACCGCAAATGTAGCATCTGGCATAGGCACTAAACTATTATTTTGCAAGTTGGGCACGACAAGGTTGTATCAATGGAGGCATGTGTTAACGGATGCAACTTGCATCATCACATAACCACCACTGGTACAGGCACGCCGGCCAGGCCGATGTGGTTGATAGGCAGCAGGCCCCACCGAGGCAGTAGGTGGGTGGCCAGTGCTGCCGAGGCGGTAGGTGGGTGGCCGGTGCTGCCGAGGTGGTTGGTTTGTAGGTGGCTGGCCCGGCCAAGGTAGTGGGTGGCTGGTCCGGCCAAGGTAGTGGGTGGGTGGCTGGCCTGGCCAATGTAGTAAGTGGGTGGCCAGCCCGGCCAAGGTGATGGGTGGCCGGCCCGGCCAAGGTGATGGGTGGCCGGCCCGGCCAAGGTGATTGGTGGCTGGCCCGGCCAAGGTAGTGGGTGGGTGGTCGGCCCGGAAAAGGTAGTGGGTGGCTGGCTGGCCCGGCCAAGGTAGTGGGTGGCTGGCCAGATCGGTCAAGGTAGTGGGTGGGTGGCCGGCCCAGCCAAGGTAGTGGGTGGGTGGCCGGAGGGACCGGCCAAGGTAGTGGGTGGGTGGCCGGACGGACCGGCCAAGGTAGTGGTGGGTGGCCGGAGGGACCGGCCAAGGTAGTGGGTGGGTGGCCGGACGGACCGGCCAAGGTAGTGGGTGGGTGGCCGGAGGGACCGGCCAAGGTAGTGGGTGGGTGGCCGGACGGACCGGCCAAGGTAGTGGGTGGGTGGCCAGACGGACCGGCCAAGGTAGTGGTGGGTGGCCGGACGGACCGGCCAAGGTAGTGGGTGGGTGGCCGGAGGGACCGGCCAAGGTAGTGGGTGGGTGGCCGGACGGACCGGCCAAGGTAGTGGGTGGGTGGCCGGAGGGACCGGCCAAGGTAGTGGGTGGGTGGCCGGACGGACCGGCCAAGGTAGTGGGTGGGTGGCCAGACGGACCGGCCAAGGTAGTGGGTGGGTGGCCGGACGGACCGGCCAAGGTAGTGGGTGGGTGGCCGGATGGACCGGGCCAAGGTAGTGGGTGGGTAGCCGGAGGGACCGGCCAAGGAGGAGGACACCAGCAGTGCGGCTACAACCATAGCAGAAGCTATCCCTACAAGTGAAGCCGGTGCACTGCCTCACCCCCGTTGTGCTGCTGCTGGTGCACACTGTAACGAATAGTGTGCACATTCAGTAGCCATGGAGGAGAGGCAAAGCACTGGTTGTATAGAGGCAGTGGCAGCGGCAGTGGCGGCGGCGATAGATGGTAAGAGAGAGAGACACATGACCGCTGGTACCACCTTCCTCCCAGTAGCTGACGACCGTTTCCGAGTCTGGTTCACCTCCAGCAGGTTCAGGCTCAGGTTCAAGTACAGGCTCAAGCACAGGCTCAGGTTCAGGTTCTGGTTCAGGTTCTGGTTCTGGTTCTGGCTCCAATTGAGGCTCAGGGGGAGCCTCCGTCTTTTCTTCCTTCTCTCCCTTTTTGGCCTTCTTCTTCTTCTTTTTGTCTTTATTAGAGGAAAGTACAAGTGAGTGTTGGGTACTTGGTCACTAGAGTTGCTACCTTCTTCACCTACCTAAAGTTTACCTCCTAGTTATTTAGTTAAGTCAAACAAAACATAGCAATGTTCAATGAAGATTAAATAAATCCATTCATATTAGAAACAAAGTATTAAATAACGACAGCGTCCGTGACTCATAAGGCAGAGACTTTTGTTTACACAAATGAATTTACAGGTTATCATCTGCACTGTTATGACTAATGATGTATATCTCTTAATGTATACACTAAGAGTTGACTGTTTTAGGGATTAAAATATTGACCTTTATGATGATAAGACGTGCAACAGTCGGGTATCTTTATTCCGAAACGTTTCACCTACATAGTAGGCTTCTTCAGTCAAGTAAAAGAAGTAGAGATGTGAAGGCGATATAATGAGTCCATCACCCTTACAACCTTAATGACCCTCGTGTAGTCGGTATATACTTGAAACACAGTAAATCAATTTGAGCTTTTAATAACTTGGTGTAATAGTTGAGACATTTGAAAATTTATCTCCGGGATATTATTAGATTTACAGTGTGATCTTCGGTCCTCTTGCAGGGCAAGAAGCATGTGCCGCTGCCAGATGTAAGATGAAAACTATTAATTTAAGTGATATTAAGCATTCTGGTGTTGGAATTTTCCCGTATAAATATTGATTGTCTACGATAAGAATTTCTTTTGCTAGAGATCTGAGCAGGGAAAAACTAATATTAACCAGTACACCGTTGCCAGCAACACTGCTCAAGTGTCACAGCTGTTCCTCCCTTCAGTACTACAGCACATCTCTGTCTGCAACACTTCAGTACTACAGCACATCTCTGCCTGCAACACTTCAGTACTACAGCACATCTCTGTCTGCACTACAGCACATCTCTGCCTGCAACACTTCAATGCGACATACACAATACTTAACCAGGTAGTTTTAGTTTAATATCTTTATTATGCACCCCATACCCAGGTAAATATCAGATTCGCAAATTTGAATTCATTTAGATTTTTTTTTTATTCTTCATACTGTGGATTTAGAAAATAATTTTTAGTGCTTGTCTTTCAGTTACTGATGTGTAACTAACAATTTCCTTGATGTTTTGTCGTTGAAATCGCAACTTAAGAATTGTTTATATGTCAGAAGATAAAATTAAAAGACATTTTGAACTAGCAGTGAAGTAGCTAGTCTTTGTAAATTAATTATGACGATCCAGCAATGATTGTACAGGCAGACTGCAGTTTCTTCGTTTGAAATTAATTAAATATTTTTTCCAGAAATTAGTAAGGTCAAGCTTTATCAGAAAGCTTAAGTATCATTTGTTTACCCAAGTCATTTTTTTTTCACGATATGCCACTATGCGAGATCCGTAGCTTATAAGAACATGAAGGAGCACCGAAGCAAGCCTACTGGCCCATATTAGGTAGGTCCAAGTCACTCAGTGGCCCAATCCAGTCAGGTCTAACTCACACCCACTCATGTGTTTGTCTAACGTATTTTTAAAAATATTAAACGTTTTAGTTTCAATGACGTTACTTGGAAGTTTGTTCCACTCATCCACAGCTCCATTGACAAACCAGTGCTTTCCTATATCCTTTCTAAATCTAATTTTTTCCAACTTAAACCCATTGCTGCGAGTTCTGTCTTACATATTTTTAGCACGTTATTTACATCCCCTGTATTTATTCCTGTTTTCCATTTATACACAGTCATATCTTCCCCAATTTTACGCCTTTCTAGAGAGTACAGATTCAGAGCCTCAGTCTATCCTCGTAGGGAAGATTTCCGATACATAGAATCAACTTTGTCATCATGCTTTTTAAGTTTTCCAACGCATTTATATCAATTTTGTAATACAGTAACCAGAACTGTGCATAATCTAAATGAGGCCTAATCAACGATACATAGAGTTGAAAAATAACCTGAGGACTCCAGTTATTTATACTTCTTGACAGAAGCCAGAAATTCTATTCGCTCTATTGCGAACACTTATGCACTGCTGTCTTGGTTTTAGATTACTGCTAACCAGAACTCCTAAATCTTTTTCGCAATCAGTGATTAAGACCTACATTGTTTTGTTTATAAGTATCATGGTTATTTTTCTTTCCAACGCTAAGAAGCCTGCCCAAAATGCCCTGCATACTAGGGGCTTTTGGCATGTACACCTCATGTAATCTCAATAACCAAATGTAATTCTTTGTATCATGTCCAAATAAAAATTATTATTATTATTATTATTATTATTAACTTTGCATTTGTCTATATTAAACTGCATCTGCCACTTCTCCGACCATTGCATCAGTCTATTCAGATCTGCAGCGCTCTTGTGTCCTCAGAATTAATTTGATGGCCTATTGTGGTGTCATCGACAAACTTGCTTATGTCGCTATTTATTCCCTCGTCTCTGGAAGATTAACGCACTGTTATTCAGCATCAGCTTATTTCGAAGTCCAGCCAGATCTAAGGTATACCACCACCAACGGCAGACGACTCGTACCTGGTAACTGTTTACTGCACAGTGAACCGAGGTGTCAGCAAACTTGCCATCTAAGCTAATATAACCCAGGTCCCTTCGATTAAGAACTAAGTTACCATTGAGGCTTTTTGACCCATGCGGGGTTGGTGCATTTTTTAATATAGTAATGATACCAGGGTGTTCAAAAAACTGAGACGCAACACGTGGAGAAAGTATGTTGATTAGTAAATTAACAAAAAAAACTGTTGAATGCGTTGGCCATTAAAATTTCCATAACTGTACACGACGAATCATGTTATTGATCACTTGTTTTTTATCATTTCCTGATATACCGTCTGTACTATATGCTCAATGTTGATCTGTAGCTATTCCAATGTATCAGGCTGATTTGGTTACGTAGTATTCTTTAAAAAAAAATCCTGTAACTTGGGTTGCAGTTATTCTTTAACCCCTGTAGCACTGAAGCTTGATTATTGTGCTCATACCCACATACAATACCACAACTCTTGTGACTCACTACCCTCCCCCCACCCCAACCTTCCTAGTTTTAGCTTTAGTCAGCAGTGGCACCCTGGTCGAGGGCCAGTGCCAGAATGTGTCGTCGGAAATAAGACAGTTTGTTGGCAGGGTCTCTTGGTGTAAGTCTTAGCTACCAGCACCTGGGACTACCAGCATCTGCTGCTACCAACATCTAGAGTACCAGCACCTGAAAATGCCAGCATATAGGGTAGCAGCACATGAAAATCCCAGCATATAGGGTACCCACACCAGGGACACCTGCACCTAGGGTACTTGCACCTAGGGGTGCTGGCTCCCTTCCTTGATGGAATTTTATTGTCTTCCATTTCCCTGGGTGTGTATAAGTGCACCTTGTCAGTGCTCCACTCAAATTCAACACTTAAAACGGAAACTCATTTACTGTGTTGTTCAGCCTACCTAAGACCATGTAGCTGGCCACAGTGACTCAATACCATGTAGCTGGCCACAGTGACTCAATACCATGTAGCTGGCCACAGTGACAACCCCTGTGGTTTAGCGCTTCTATTTGATTATAATAATAATAATAATGGCCACAGTGACTCAATACCATGATCTATCTCATGAGTCAATCTGCCTTAGAGTCACTTATACAGATAATTGTTAAGTTTTGTCAGAGAAAGATACGAACATCAAATTCCATGGACAAAATTATATAAATTAGATAGTAAAAAAAAAACAAGTAGGACAAGTGCGGTTAAAGGTTTTTAAAATAGATTAGAAATTATAATGCAAAAAGTGGGGACAATATTCCCCCAAAATCAGTAGTAATATGTGGTAAAAATGGTGGAAATATGTGGGACTTACAGGTGGAAATATGTGGGACTTACTGGTGGAAATATGTGGGACTTACTGGTGGAAATATGTGGAACATACTGATGGAAATATGTGGGACTTATTGGTGGAAATATGTGGGACACACTGGTGGAAATGTGGGACACTGGTGGAAATATGTGGGACACACTGGTGGAAATGTGGGACACACTGGTGAAAATATGTGGGACACTGGTGAAAATATGTGGGACATACTAGTGAAAATAAGTGCGAGATACTGGTGAAAATAAGTGCGAGATAATGGTGGAACCACAGCGATGGTATCGTTACGGTGATGATGACACCCTCCCAGTGAATAGCAGGGGGGCCACTAGCACGATCAGAGACAACACAGTAAGTGTCAGGGGCCCAATACTGTTCTACTGCCTCCCAGCATACATAAGTGGGATTACCAATAGACCCCTGGCTGTCTTCAAGAAGACACTGGACATGCACCTAAAGTCAGCATCTGACCAGCCGGACTGTGGTTCGTACGTCGGGTTGCGTGCGGCCAACAGTAACAGCCATGAGGCCTGGTCACAGACCGGGCCACGGGGGCATTGACCCCCGGAACCCTCTCCAGTTATATATAGTGATAGCACCAGACTGAAAATGGTACCACAGTGATGTCTCCATAAATAATGATGGTACCATAGTGAAGTTAGCACCATAGGGGCCCAAGACTGTTCAACTGCCTCCCAGCATACATCAGGGGGATCACCAACAAACCCCTGGCTGTCTTCAAGCAGGCACTGGACAGGCACCTAAAGTCTGTACCTGACCAGCCAGGCTGTGGTTCGTACGTTGGACTGCGTGCGGCCAGCAGTAACAGCCTGGTTGATCAGGCTCTGATCCAACATGAGTCCTGGTCACAGACCGGGCCGCAGGGGCGTTGACCCCTGGAACTCTCTCCAGGTATAGTAAAGATGAGACGATGGTGATGGCAGCACCATAGTGATGGAAGCAGCACAGTGAAAGTGGCAACATGGTGATATGGCATCATAATAATGACACTATAATGATGATTGCACCATGGTGATTTATGGAACTGTAGTGATAGCATTATAACGGCAGCACCATAGTGACAATGGCACCATGAGTATGGTTCCACCAGGGTGGTGATGGTACTAGGTCAGTAATGACGCCAGGGTGATGATGGCACTAGGTCAATAACGCCAAGGTGATGATGGCACTAGGTCAATAACACCAGGGTGATGACACTAGGTCAATAACGCCAAGGTGATGATGGCACTAGGTCAATAACACCAGGGTGATGATACTACTAGGTTAATAATGACAACAGGGTGATGGCACTAGGTCAATAATGACACCAGGGTGATGACACTAGGTCAGTAACGCCAGGGTGATGATGACACTAGGTCAATAATGACACTAGGGTGACTATGCACCTGATCAGTAATAACACCTCTTGGGTGATGTTGGCACTAGGTCAGTAATAACATCAGCGTGATGGTACTAGATCAGTAATAACATCAGGTTGATGATGGTACTAGGTCAATAATGACACCAGGGTGATGATGGCATTGATCAGTAATAACACCAGGGTGATGATGGCACTAGGTCAGTAATAACACCAGGGTGATGATGGTACTAAGTCAGTAATAACACCAGGGTGATGATGGTCCTAGGTCAGTAATAACACCAGGGTGATAATGGTACTAGGTCAGTAATAACACCAGGGTGATAATGGTACTAGGTCAGTAATAACACCAGGGTGATGATGGCACTAGGTCAATAATGACACCAGGGTGATGGTACTAGGTCACTAATGATGGTACTAGGTCAATAATGACACCAGGGTGATGATGGCACTAGGTTAATAATGACACCAGGGTGATGATGGCACTAGGTCAATAATGACACCAGGGTGACTATGGCACTTGGTCAGTAATAACACCTCTTGTGTGATGATGGATGGCACTAGGTCAGTAATAACACCAGGGTGATGATGGCACTAGGTCAATAATGACACCAGGGTGATGATGGCACTTGATCAGTAATGACTCCTCCAGGGTGATGATGGCACATGACTGGTAATAACACCATGGTGATGATGGCACTTGATTAGTAATAACACCTCCAGGGTGATGATGACACTTGACAGAGACCAGGATGATGGCACTTGACAGAGACCGGGATGATGGCACTTGACAAAGAGACCGGGATGATGGCACTTGACAGAGATCGGGATGATGGCACGTGACAAAGAGACCAGGATGATGGCACGTGACAAAGAGACCGGGATGATGGCACTTGACAGAGACCAGGGTGATGGCACTTGATAATGACTACACGGTAATAATGGCACATTGTAGTTAATGACATCAGAATGATGATGGAACTAGGTCGGTAATGGTACCAGGCTAATAGTGATAATATATGTATGAAGAAAAACGACTGACTGAGGGTAATTAGTGGTTATTACTCATTATTGAAGACATAGACCGGTTGCAACAAAACGTAGAACCCAAGGTAAATTATCTTCAATCCAAAGAAAAATGAACCACCAAGATGAAGGAATATATGGTGCGAGTGAAGAGTAGGTTTGACTTAGACGCGTACCTTCGTCACCGGCCATCTTTTGCTACAGAGGAGGACAAGGAGAGTTACCACACCCACCAGCTACACGGCCCCAACTAACTCTCGCCTCAGCAAAGTGGCGCCGGCTATACTTGCATCCTGGCTCGCCAGCTTTTGCCTCACCTCTTCCCCTCCCCCATCCCCGCTCTTCCTCCCTTGTCTCATCCACTACCCATTTTCCCCCAAAAATTCGACTCCTCCCCTCCCCTCAATCCTCAGCTTCGAGCCCTCAATTCACTTTCAGTTTTCTTTATTTCTGCATTCCGTTTTTCTTTCGTATGTCTTTCGTGCTGGATTATACCTTCAAGTTTTATTTTTTCTTATTTTTTTCTGAATTTCTGCATTACTAACGCAGTATAATGTTGAAAAAATATGCAGCAATACTTCGCAAATAAGTTTAGTAGGTTAGAAGTGGTGCCGGTTGCCTGAGAGAGGGCGCATGTGCAAGTTATTTCTGCCCCCCTGCTAGCTGCCAACACGCCTCTACCAGTCTTACCTCTCGACAATTAAGGACAACAAATGCAAGGACGAAAATATGTTTCATTAGTTTTTAATCAGGAACACACAGTGTTTGTGGTGGTAATCTCTAGGTAATAATGAAGGGTGGGTGGGTGATAGACGGTAGGTGTTCTATGCAATTTCAGCATCTGTATATGCTTCCATCTCTTGCACTGGGTCTCCACGTACCTAGCTCCGATTACAACATTTCCCTCCATTCTCCACACCTAACTTCTTGTCCTTTTACCTCCTTCACCACTCAAAACTTCACAGTAATATGAGGTTTTTTGGTGTTAAAATAAATGGGCAGGACAAATCAATACTCAATGAATTTTACAGGATAAGAAAAATGTACAGATAATTGAAATGGTTAATGGACAAGTACTATAGTAATGCGATTGAAACACTTAAGGGCAATCCTGTAAACCTCTGGCATCGGTGGAAATTTCTTGGATATAGCCATAAGCAGAAAATCATTCAAAATACTGAGTGTGAATTTTTCCAAGTGCCTAAAGTGTCAAACTATTTCATTTCGAACTATACTTCTTATTAAGTAAATTGTTTTATCACTCACAACACTGAAATAGATGGAGCTTTTAAAAGTTTAAAGAAAAAACTAAACATGTTAAGCGCAGACATAACCGAAAGACTATTTTTTTTTAGCAAGGTTCTTATGTAAGGAATGGGAAAGCACATGTTATATACAACAGGTGTACATCTCTGTGTCAGTGGCATGTTTTTTTAAGGCCGAGCTTGCGATTATTTTGCCAAACAAGGCGAGTGTAAATTTATTGTTGCAATAACTTAGTAAAAAATCAGTCTCACATAACCAAGTTAATGTTTCAAAGATATTAAAACCAAATATAACTAAACTGAGGCTGACTTAAGAGAGGTCTACTAGGCCTAAACTTAATTATACTTGGTTAATTTTAGCAAATTTTGATTAAATTGTTATGATAGGTTGTGTGCAAAATAAAAAATTAAATCTAAAGTTAAATCACACATACACATACACACTAGTAGCGATCAGTGAAGAGGCGGGGCCAAGAGCTATGAATCGACCCCTGCGACCACAAATAGGTGAGTACATACACCTGAAAAAGCAACTGAGCGAGGAGTTTGAAGAGAGGCTCGATTCCTTTAGAAGGGAAACTGAAGCAGCATGCAATAAGATAAGGAAAGAGGTCGCTGTATAATAGGGCTAAAATAGCACAGAAAATTGCTCTAACGCTGGAGGAGGAAATAAGAATGAGGGGTGACTATGGAGGGAAGAACTCTGAGAGAGGATTTAGAAGAGAAGTTTGATTTCCTTCAGAAGGAAGCTAAGGCTACTATAGCAGAAGAAAGAGCTCTAAAGATGGAAGAGGAAATGTTAGGGCTGAAGAAGACAATAGAAAGAAAATGAGGAGGACAATAGGGGCGGAAACAATGGAGAGGAAGCAGAGAGGCCCAGAGAGAATAAGATGGAAAGTCACTAGCAGATATGTTCACTGAAGATAGGGAAGCTAAGGAACTGATAGTAGAGATGGCAGGGGTAATAAGAGGAAGAAATAGGGAGGTCATTGATGATCAATGGCGTCTAGGAGGCTCGGGAAATAGGACATGGAGTATGAGTGTGAGATTATATCTATCAACAGGTGATTAGAGATGAAGATATTAGGCAGGTGGCAGATTTTCAGAGGATCGGGAGGTTTTCCCAAAGGAAACAAAACCCACAACACCAACTCCTTTCCAAGCCATCTCAACTCTGAGCCACCCTTCCACTCCCAATCCTCCCCTCCTCCCCCGGTTCCAGCATCAACACTAATACCAGCCCTCACCTTCCCTGACAACATCCCTGGTGACGAGGCAAACATTAACTCCAACCCTGCCTCCCCAACACCTTTCAGATGAGCAACATGCTTAGGAAGTAAAAAGCAAAAATTAATGTATGGTAAGGGAAAGTAAATTAAGAATGTAGTACACTAACACAAATGGACTATCAAATTCAAATAAGGGAGCTGAACGAATGAATACATAGAGGAAACAGGGGAGGCGGAAGAGTGGCACTACTAATCAGAAATCAGTGGAGTTTTGAAGAGGTGAGAGAAATAAACAGACAAGAGAGACAATTTTACAGCGGGCTTAATTAGGACTGGGGAGAGGGGGAGACCCACAGTAGTAGTTGCAGAGATATACAACCTGCCACCTAAAGAGAGGAAACCGAGGCACAAATATGAAGACAACAACAAATCAATGGTAGATGTCATAGCTGAAGCAGCTATGAGGGCCTACAGGGCTAAAGTAAAGCTACTCATCATGGGTGATTGCAATCACAAAGAGACAGAATGGGAGAACTGGGACACATATGGGGAGCCCGAAACGCGGATGGCTAAGTTGATAGAAGTGGTCAGCAGTGCTGACACGTTGGCGCCAGTGGCCATGCAGTGTTGAACTTCAATTACATTATGGAATTTAACATTGAGGGAAGAACGGCACATGTAGGGTGTGAGAAACCAGACTTTAGAAGAGAAAACTTTGCATGGATGAGGGAATTCCTGAATGCAGTGCACTGGGTAAGGAAGGGAAGTCAGTGGATGAAATTATGGTGTACATAGCTGGAAAATGCCGGGAGACAGAAGAGAACTTCATACCCAAATGGCGAATGGAACAGCAAAGACAAAGAGCCCTTTGTTCAGTCAGAGATGCAGAAAGGAAAAAAAGAGAAGCATAGGAGTGGAAAAACTAGGAAGTGAAGGAGAGATGGAAGAGCATGGGATTCATAATAAAGATATTAAACTAAAATTAAAATACTGGTGAAAACAGATAAATGAACAGAAAGGCTAAGGCTAAGTCTGAGCCAAAACTTCTTCACAGTCATATAAGAAGAGAGACAACAGAAAAAGGCCAAGTAATTCGACTCAAGAAGGAAGGAGAGCTCACGGAATGTAACAAGAAAGTCTGTGAAGTGACTAAATAAAAGATTCAAGGAGGCTTCTCAGTGCAAACTGGGACAACGCCTGAAAGCCTCTGGAAAATTGTGCACCAACAGGTACTGGACACCCTACACACAACAGGTTAAGAGGTAAAATAAACTTTAGATGGAGCTGGATATATCAAAGGCAGTATGACCTAACAGAGTCACCGTGGATTCTGCAAGAGGGAGCAAAAACATTTGTCCGAACCACTAGCTAAAATTTAAACGTCGGTGAGCACTGACAGTTGCCAGAGATCTGGACGGCAGTGAATGTAGTATTTATATTTAAGAAAGAAGATAGTTTTAGTTTAATATATTTATTATGTACCCCATACCCATCATGTGGGCAGTAGTCAAAAAGATTACAAAGGCACAAAATTCTGACGGTTAAACAAGTTACAGTGGTAATAAACAATTTACTTGTTAATATCTGGTTACAATCGTAATGAAATATTTATGCAGACATGAATTAGGACACACTAATTTATATAGGAAGCGTGCTGTATGACCCTTGTAGGTTTAACGCTTCTTTTTGATTAATAATAATATATAGGCAGCGTTGAACCACAGGGCAGTTTCACTGATACGTATAACAGATAAACCTATACTAGAATAACAGATATTTCTTCCCACAATAGATATACCCTTCTACAGCACAAGATATACTCATCCACGAGATATATACCTTCCCACAACACCAGATATACACATCCACAACATATATACCTTCTTACAACACTAGATATACCCAAACACCGCAACCTATATATTCTACAACACTAGATATACCAGTTCACAACACCAGATGTACCAGCTCACAACAGATATACCTTCCCACACTCTCCTACACCAGCTATACCCTTCTACATCAGATATGCTCTACTACACCAACTATACCCTAATATATCAGATATACACTCAACTACCAGATATGTCATAAATGCTCTCAATACCTGTTTTTGGTATTATTGCATCTAGGGTGTGTTTATGTCACGGGCAGTAAGTATGGAGTCATTTTGGAGTGATAATCATTGATTCTAGAAACAGGAACCATGTGTAATAATTTGTATTTAAGTAGGTGAAATAAAATATCATGAATCCTGGTGAAAACATATGGAGAATGTCATGATAAAGCGTTATAGTAAAATTGTCTTCAGTGTGGTCATATACATCAGATATACCAGGTCACAACACTAGATATACCTGTCCCACTCCCCACACAAGTCTACCCCACCTGTTGACCACTTTCCTGCAGTATTCTAATAAAAAGCTGAGGTAGTCATCAGGAGAAGCACCCACACTCCTGGGTGAGTAAAGCACCTCCTGCTATATATACACACGCACGCTGCCAAATTCTTCAACCTATTTTCACCACAGCCCACTTAGCTGGACCTCACTGTGAAGCCGCCTTTGTTATTTCACTGTTAATGTGTCTTGTATCCACCAGCAGCACCACCTCTACCAGCAATACCAAAATTCCTACCACTACCACCGTCCTTACGTACCACCATCACTATCTTGTCATGATTGTGACCAGATCTAGTTCATTACCTTTGTAACCTGTCATGAGTGTGAACAGCTCTACCTGGAGCATATTACCTTTGTTATTGGTCATAACTGTGACCAGATTTAGTTCATTACCGCTGTAACTTGTTCAGCTATCAAAACTTTGGAGTCCAGTCCCTGGACCAATTATGTACCTCTGTAGTCTTTTGACTACCACCCACAGGATGGGTATGGGGTGCATAATAAAGATATTAAACTAACTATCTGCACAACCACTATCACTATAACAGGATCGTTACCTGCACCACCACTACAAGATCTAAATACTAATTAACTAGGTAATTTGCACTATGTATGACATTGGTCAACAACAACAAAACTCGTTGTCAAAGATATTTGAGGGTATTTTGGGGTTGCAGAATTCTAAAATGGAAGTAGGTTTATCAAGTTAGCTCTAGTTTATGAGATATTGCATACCTACCCTCAGTTAAGAGGGAACTTAGACATAACGCGTGTATATGTATATATATATATATATATATATATATATATATATATATATATATATATATATATATATATATATATATATATATATATATATATATATGCAAGAAAACCACTATGAAAAAATAGAAGAATTCCAAGCGCTTTCGTGACTACTCACATTATCAAGGAACTATAACAGGAAACATGACAAGAAGGGCTTATATATGGGGCGAGACTACACCTCACAGTCACATCACACTAACAAAGACTACACCTCACAGTAGCGTAACATCTCACGACTCTGTGAAGAGGAACATAAGAAAGGACCTGAAACTCTTCCCAAGAATTAAGATTAGTCCAATTTATCATTAAACTCTTCCCAAATTTTATTAATTATAAATGAATCCAATTTATATAAACCAAAGAAATATTCATATTATTTCAAAACTGCTTTTAATGAAACATGATTCTATTATATTTCTAACCATGGACTTTTTATAACCTTCTCAGCATTTGAAAATCAATTGATGGTTAATCTCTCATGAATAAAAGAGCATTAGAATCTTGTCAGTTCAATGCTATATTTATGTTGTTAATCTTAGTTCAGACTTTTCCAGTTTGACCATAATAAACTTTATCGCATATTCTACGTGAAGCTTATAGACACATCGTCAGCATTTTGGGATTTTATCAAAGTCTTTTACTGTATCAAGATTTTTAAATACAACTTTGATATTAAAATTCTTAAGAGAAGCATATTCAACCAATTTTCATGGTAAAGGAGAACCAACAATTTTGGTTGAATAAGGTTGAGTTGTCCTTTTGGATGTAAAAGTATTACACCTGTTTACTGGACTTTTTGCTAATATATATATATATAATTATATATATATATATATATATATATATATATATATATATATGTATATATATATATAACTGGTATACCTGAGAGAGTTCCAGGATCAACGCCCCAGTCCCTGGTCTGTGACCAGGCCTCTTGTGTTCAGAGCCTGTTCAACAGGCTGTTACTGCCTGGCCGCACGCAGTCCAACTTGCAACCTACAGCCTGGCTGGTCAGGTACCGACTTTAGGTGCTTGTCCAGTGCCTCGAAGACAGCCAGGTTTGTGGTAACCTGATGTATGCTGAGCAGTTGAACAGTCTGGCTGACATTATGTGTTACTCAATGCTATGGCACCCTGCTGTTTCATTGGGAATTCATCCCCTCCCAGTCTTTCTTTCGTAGGGCGTGACTCTCATGTGAAAGTTTAATATAAGAACATAGAAAGGGGAACCTGAACGGGCCTACTGGCCCACTTGAGTCATACAAACCAACCCATCAACAAAATATTTTGCAACTCATCCCCATCGTTATCCAAGCAGAAGCCCTGACAACACCTCCCCCAACAACTGTGCAAGTCCGTTCAAATCCAACCTCTCACTCACAAAAACACAGAAATAAAACACTGCATCAACCAACTGACCCACACTAGGCAACCCAAAACCAATTCACAAAAAAAACTCTACGCAAACCCACCTCTCATCCATGGAATATGCTTTGATAATCAGGGCACTATAAAATAGGGTACTGAAGGAGTTGAAGCACTTGGTCCATCACCAGGGCACTGAATATGCCGAAGCACCTGGTCCATCACCAGGGTACTGAGGGAGCCGAAGCACCTGGTCCATCACCAGGGCACTGAATATGCCGAAGCACCTGGTCCATCACCAGGGTACTGAAGGAGCCGAAGCACCTGGTCCATCACCAGGGTACTGAAGGAGCCGAAGCACCTGGTCCATCACCAGGGTACTGAAGGAGCCGAAGCACCTGGTCCATCACCAGGGTACTGAAGGAGCCGAAGCACCTGGTCCATCACCAGGGTACTGAAGGAGCCGAAGCACCCGGTCCATCACCAGGGTACTGAAGGAGCCGAAGCTAATCACCGCGGTAGGCTTCACCAGCCTTCTTGAGGTGCTAATCACCGCGGTAGGCTTCACCAGCCTAATCCCTCTAGAATTTTCCATGTGTATATAATAATGTATCTCTCCCGCCTGCGTTCTAGGGAGTACAGGTTTAGGAACTTCAAGCGTTCCCAGTAATTGAGGTGGTTTATCGCAGTTATGCGTGCCGTGAAGGTTCTCTGCACATTTTCTAGGTCAGCAATTTCACTTGCCTTGAAAGGTACAGTTAGTGTGCAGCAATATTCCAGCCTAGATAGAACGAGCGACCTGAAAAGTGTCAACATGAACTTGGCATCCCTGGTTTTGAAGGTTCTCATTATCCATCCTGTCACTTTTCTAGCAGATGCGATTGCTACGGTGTTATGGTCCTTGAAGGTGAGATCCTCTGACATGATCACTCCCAGGTCTTTGACATTAGTTTTTCGCTCTATTGTGTGGTTGGAATTTGTTTTGTACTCCGATGAGATTTTAATTTCCTCACGTTTTCCATATCTGAGTAATTGAAATTTCTCATCATTGAACTTCATATTGTTTTCTGCAGCCCATTTAAAGATTTGGTTGATGTCTGCTTGGAGTTTTGCAGTGTCTTCAATGGTGGACACTGTCATACAGATTCGGGTGTCATCTGTAAATTAAGACACTGCACTGTGGCTTATATCCCTGTCTATGTCCGATATGAGGATGAGGAACAGGATGGGAGCGAGTAATGTGCCTTGTGGAACAGAGCTTTTCACTGTAGCCTCCTCAGACTTTACTCTGTTGACTACTACTCTTTGTGTTCTACTTGTTAGGAAATTATAGATCCATCTACCAACTTTTCCTGTTATTCCTTTATCACGCATTTTGTGTGCTATTACACCATGGTCACACTTGTCAAAGGCTTTTGCAAAGTCTGTGTATATAACATCTGCATTCTGTTTGTCCTCTAGAGCATCCAGGACCTTGTCGTAGTGGTCCAGTAGTTGGGACAGACAGGAACGACCTGCTCTAAACCCATGCTGCCCTGGGTTGTGTAATTGATGGGTATCTAGGTG
Organism: Cherax destructor; assembly: GCA_009830355.1. Taxonomy (NCBI): domain Eukaryota; kingdom Metazoa; phylum Arthropoda; class Malacostraca; order Decapoda; family Parastacidae; genus Cherax; species Cherax destructor. The sequence goes on along the minus strand of WNWK01010730.1, from coordinate 14,241 downwards.
AGTGGCGATCTTGCTTCTTAGAACCCTTTCAAAGATTTTTATGATATGGGACGTTAGCACTATTGGTCTGTAGTTCTTTTCTATTGTTTTACTGCCCACTTTTTGGAGTGGGGCTATGTCTGTTGTTTTTAGTAACTGCGGGACGACCCCAGTGTCCATGCTCCCTCTCCATAGGAGAGATTCTTGCAGTTCTTGATGAACACTGAGTTCCATGAGTCTGGGCCTGATGGAAATAAATGGTATAAAATACCGACACAATGGAAAAATAAACACATAAGCAGTATAATGTGATCCTTTATTGACAACGTTTCGCCCACGCAGTGGGCTTTATCGAGTCACAGACAGATCTACAGATCTGTCTGTGACTCGATAAAGCCCACTGCGTGGGCGAAACGTTGTCAATAAAGGATCACATTATACTGCTTATGTGTTTATTTTTCCAGTCTGGGCCTGGAGCGGAGTGCATGGGCATGTCATTTATTGCCTTTTCGAAGTCATTTGGCGTCAGGGTAATGTCAGATAGGCTTGCGTCTGCCAAGTTCTGTAACACTCATAAAAAATTCAATTAGGTTTTCGACTTTCAGTCTGGTTAGCGGCTCGCTAAAAATTGAGTCATACTGGGACTTTAGTAACTCACTCATTTCCTTGCTGTCATCTGTGTAGGACCCATCCCGTGTAAGTAGGGGCCCAATACTGGATGTTGTTCTCGACTTTGATTTGGCATTAGAAAAGAAATACTTTGGGTTTCTTTCAATTTCATTTATGGCTTTTAGTTCTTCCCGCGTTTCTTGATTCCTGTAAGATTCCTTTAGTTTTAATTCGATGTTTGCTATTTCTCTGACCAGTGTCTCCCTACGTATTTTAGATATTTTGGCCTCTTGTAGCCGCTCCGTTATTCTTTGCCTTCGCCTCTATAGGGAGCGCCTCTCTCTCTTTCTAGTTTGCATCTCCTCCTTTTCCTTAAGGGAATTTGCTTTGAGCAAACCTCAAGTGCCACAGAGTTAATTTGTTCTAGACATAGGTTTGGATCCGTGATGCTTAGGCTATCTTCCCAGTTTATATCATTTAGGACTTGGTTTACTTGGTCCCACCTTATGTTTTTGTTATTGAAGTCGAATTTGGAGAAAGCTCCCTCGCAGCTGATCACATTTTGTTGATCTGGAGCTTCCCTCATACATGTCTGGACCTCTTTTATGTTGTGATCTGAGTATATTGTTTTTGATATGATGACATTTCGTATCAGATCATCATTGTTGGTGAAGTTGAGGTCCAGCGTATTCTCTAATCTTGTAGGCTCTACTATTTGCTGGTTTAAGGTGAATTTGGTGCTGAGATTTTTATGCACAGATAGTTTAAATAAAGATTATAATTTTTTTTTAAACTATTTAATATCTATCGAAAGGAGATGTATCAACAACGACCACCTGGCAATATTGTAACCTTTATATTGTTATATTGGCCGAATAGACATTTCACCAAACGGACAATAGAACGAACGGATAATTAACAGAAAGAACATTTGGTCGAATGAACGTATGACCTTTTTAGTTTCTTTATTAGGTTAGATTAGGTTATTTATATTTCTTCTTTGTAATTGGTTTACAAAACAAACTATAAAAAAGATAAGAGGATAACATAACTGCTGAATGACAGTTCGGTCACATGTCCATTCGGATAAATGTTCGTTTGGTCAGATATCCGTTCGGTCAAATGTCCTTCAGTGAAATGTTAGAGAAGTGTCTGTAAACCAAATGTCCAGGATCCATCTACACTTAATGAATGTAAATATGTTTTAGTTGATATAATCTGCACATGGTAATGTGTTAAGACAACCAGTGAATATGTAATGGTGAATATGATTTGTTGTATATAATTTTCACATGGTAATGTGGCAAGACAGTCAAAGAATGAGTGGTGGTAAATCTGTTTACTATGTGTCACTGTACTTTGGTGGTTCATATGACCAGACAGAGATTTAGTGGTGGTAAATTTGTTTCTGTCTAGTGTGATAAAATTAATGAATTCAGAGACAAGTTTAGTTATTAGTTTGATATCTTTATTATGCACCCCATACCCATCCTGTGGGAGGTAGTCCAGGGACTGGACCCCAAAGTTTTGATAGCTGAGCAAGTTACAAAGGTAATGAACTAACAAGCTACAAAGGTAATGAACTCACAAGTTACAAAGGTAATGAAACATGTAAGTAATTCAGAGACAACTCACTCAGAAATGTTCAAGATATGTCAAAGTATTTTATCCACCTGGAGTCTACCTGGAGAGAATTCCAGGGGTCAACGCCCCCGCGGCCCGGTCTGTGACCAGGCCTCCTGTTGGACCAGAGCCTGATCAACCAGGCTGTTACTGCTGGCCGCACGCAGTCCAACGTACGAACCACAGCCCGGCTGATCAGGTACCGACTTGAGGTGCCTGTTCAGTGCCTGCTTGAAGACAGCCAGGGGTTTGTTGGTAATCCCCCTGATGTATGCTGGGAGGCAGTTGAACAATCTTGGGCCCCTGACACTTATTGTGTTATCCCTCAACGTGCTAGTGGCACCCCTGCTCTTCATTGGGGGGATGTTACATCGCCTGCCGAGAATTTTCCATGTGTATATAATAATGTATCTCTCCCGCCTGCGTTCTAGAGAGTACAGGTTTAGGAACTTCAAGCGTTCCCAGTAGTTGAGGTGGTTTATCGCACTTATGCGTGCGGTGAAGGTTCTCTGCACATTTTCAAGGTCAGCAATTTCACCCGCCTTGAAAGGTGCAGTTAGTGTGCAGCAATATTCCAGCCTAGATAGAACAAGCGATCTGTAAAGTGTCAACATGGGCTTGGCATCCCTGGTATATTACAGACCATTCTGGAAAAATATCCTGACTTTTCTCCCTGTAAATAAAGCATTACCACGTGTGTGTGGGTGTTTGTGTGTATATGTGTGTGTGACCCAACAATTAATATTTGCACCAATAACTCATTACAGTTGTGACCGGGTGTAGACTAGTAAATTGCTCATTGCTTTATAATTTGTTTATGATTGCCACCATGTATAAAAGTAAGTAAGTAAATTTACTTACATGATTCATTACATTTGAAACTTGTGAATTCATTACCTTTGTACCTTGTTCAGCTATCAAAACTTTGGGGCCCAGTCTCTGGACCCATTATATACCTCTATAATCTGTAAATACCTTTGTAACTTGTCATGATTGTGACCAAATCTACCTGAGTTCATTACCTTTGTAACTTGCTCAGCTATCAAAACTTTGAGGCCCAGTCCCTGGACCCATTATGTACCTCTGTAATCTTTTGACTACCGCCCACAAGATGGGTATGGGGTGCATAATAAAGATATTAAACTAACTAACTAAAAGGCTAAGTTGCCTTGGTGTTAGCTGTTAAGTTTAAAAAAAAAAGTTTATAACGTATAGTCATATAAAAATACATGTATAGACGTGTATATATATATATATATATATATATATATATATATATATATATACAAGGATTATGTGGATTAAAATAAGGGTCGGATGAGAAAAGTGGGTCATAATAAGCGTGTATGTACCTGGAGAAGAGAGGAGTGTAGAGGAGAGAGAGAGATTTTGGGAGATGTTAAGCGAATGTATAGGAACTTTTGAACCAAGTGAGAGAGTAATTGTGGTAGGGGACCTAAATGCTAAAGTAGGAGAAACATGTAGAGAGGGTGTGGTAGGTAAGTTTGGGGTGCCAGGTGTAAATAATAATGGGAGCTCTTTGATTGAACTTTGTATAGAAAGGGGTTTAGTTATAGGTAATACATATTTTAAGAAAAAGAGGATAAATAAGTATACAAGATATGATGTAGGGCGTAATGACAGTAGTTTGTTGGACTACGTATTGGTAGATAAAAGACTGTCGAGTAGACTTCAGGATGTACATGTTTATAGAGGAGCCACAGATATATCAGATCACTTTTTAGTTATAGCTACAGTGGGAGTAAAAGGTAGATGGGATAAAAGGAAAATAGAAGCAGTAAGTAAGCGAGAGGTGAAGGTTTATAAACTAAAAGAGGAGGGAGTTAGGGTAAGATATAAACAACTATTGGAGGATAGATGGGCTAGTGAGAGTGTAGGCAATGGGGTCGAAGATGTATGGGGTAGATTTAAAAATGTAGTGTTAGTGTTCAGCAGACGTTTGTGGTTACAGGCGAGTGGGTGCGGGAGGGAAGAAGAGCGATTGGTGGAATGATGATGTAAAGAGAGTAGTAAGGGAGAAAAAGTTAGCATATGAGAGGTTTTTACAAAGTAGAAGTGATGCAAGGAGGGAAGAGTATATGGAGAGAAAAAGTTTTGGAGTGAGATTAATAAGTTGAGGAAGCCTAGGGAACAAATGGATTTGACAGTAAAAAATAGGAGAGGAGAGTTATTAAATGGAGAGGTAGAGGTATCGGGAAGATGGAGGGAATATTTTGATGAGTTAAATGTTGATGAAGACAGGGAAGCTGTGATTTCGTGTATAGGGCAAGGAGGAATAACATCTTGTAGGAGTGTGGAAGAGCCAGTTGTGAGTGTGGGGGAAGTTCGTGAGGCAGTGGGTAGAATGAAAGGGGGTAAGGCAGCTGGGATTGATGGGATAAAGATAGAAATGTTAAAAGCAGGTAGGGATATAATTTTGGAGTGGTTGGTGCTATTATTTAATAAATGTATGGAAGAGGGTAAGGTACCTAGGGATTGGCAGAGAGCGTGTATTGTTCCTTTGTATAAAGGCAAAGGGGACAAAAGAGAGTGCAAAAATTATAGGGGAATAAGTCTGTTGAGTGTACCTGGTAAAGTGTATGGTAGAGTTATTATTGAAAGAATTAAGAGTAAGACAGAGAGCAGGATAGCAGATGAACAAGGGGGCTTTAGGAAAGGTAGGGGGTGTGTAGACCAAGTGTTTACAGTGAAACATATAGGTGAACAGTATTTGGTAAAGAGGTTTTTGTGGCATTTATGGATTTCGAAAAGGCATATGAGAGGGTGGATAGGGGGGGCAATGTGGCAGATATTGCAGGTGTATGGAATAGGAGGTAGGTTACTGAAAGCAATGAAGAGTTTTTATGAGGATAGTGAGGCTCAGGTTAGAGTGTGTAGGAGGGAAGGGGACTACTTCCCAGTAAAAGTGGGCCTTAGACAAGGATGTGTGATGTCACCGTGGTTGTTCAATATATTTATAGATGGGGTTGTAAGAGAAGTGAATGCGAGGGTCTTGGCAAGAGGTGTGGGGTTAAAAGATAAAGAATTAAATACAAAGTGGGAGTTATCACAGTTGCTTTTTGCTGATGACACTGTGCTTTTGGGAGATTATGAAGAGAAGTTGCAGAGGTTGGATGAATTTGGTAGGGTGTGTAAAAGAAGAAAATTGAAAGTGAATATAGGAAAGAGTAAGGTGATGAGGATAACAAAAAGATTAGGTGACGAAAGATTGGATATCAGATTGGAGGGAGAGAGTATGGAGGAGGTGAATGTATTCAGATATTTGGGAGTGGACATGTCAGCAGATGGGTCTATAAAGGATGAGGTGAATCATAGAATTGATGAGAGGAAAAGGGTGAGTGGAGCACTTTGGAGTCTGTGGAGACAAAGAACTTTGTCCATGGAAGTAAAGAAGGGAATGTATGAGAGTATAGTTATACCAACACTCTTATATGGGTGTGAAGCATGGGTGATGAATGTTGCAACGAGGAGAAGGCTGGAGGCAGTGGAGATGTCATGTCTGAGATCAATGTGTTGTGAATATAATGCAGAGAATTCGGAGTTTGGAAATTAGGAGGAGGTGCGGGATTACCAAAACTATTATCTAGAGAGCTGAGGAGGGGTTGTTGAGGTGGTTCAGACATGTAGAGAGAATGGAACGAAACAGAATGACTTCGAGAGTGTATAAATCTGTAGTGGAGGGAAGGCATGGTAGGGGTCGGCCTAGGAAAGGTTGGAGGGAGGGGGTAAAGGAGGTTTTGTGTGCGAGGGGCTTGGACTTCCAGCAAGCATGCATGAGCGTATTTGATAGGAGTGAATGGAGACAAATGGTTTTTAATACTTGACGTGCTGTTGGAGTGTGAGCAAAGTAACATTTATGAAGGGATTCAGGGAAACCGGCAGGCCGGACTTGAGTCCTGGAGATGGGAAGTACAGTGTCTGCACTCTGAAGGAGGGGTGTTAATGTTGCAGTTTTATAACTGTAGTGTAAAGCACCCCTCTGGCAAGACAGTGATGGAGTGAATGATGATGAAAGTTTTTCTTTTTCGGGCCACCCTGCCTTGGTGGGAATCGGCCGATGTGTTAATAAATATATATATATATATATATATATATATGTATATATATATATATATATAGTAGGTTGGTAGATAGCAACCGCCCAGGAAGGTACTACCGTCCTGCCAAGTGAGTGTAAAACGAAAGCCGGTAATTGTTTTACATGATGGTAGGATTGCTGGTGTCTTTTTTCTGTCTCATAAACATGCAAGATTTCAGGTACATCTTGCTACTTCTACTTACACTTAGGTCACACTACACATTCATGTACAAGCATATATATACACACCCCTCTGGGATTTCTTCTATTTTCTTACTAGTTCTTGTTCTTATTTCCTCTTATCTCCATGGGGAAGTGGAACAGAATTCTTCCTCCGTAAGTCATGCGTGTCGTAAGAGGCGACTAAAATGCCGGGAGCGAGGGGCTGGTATCCCCTTCTCATGTATATATTACTAAATGTGAAAGGAGAAACTTTCGTTTTTCCTCTTGGGCCACCCTGCCTCGGTGGGAAACGGCCGACGTGTTGAAAGAAAGAAAAGATATATATATATATATATATATATATATATATATATATATATATATATATATATATATATATTTTTTTTTTTTTTTTTTCGGGCCACCCTGCCTTGGTGGAATCGGCCGATGTGTTAATAAAAAAAAAAAATAAAATATATATATATATATATATATATATATATATATATATATATATATATATATATATATATACACACACACACACATACATAGATATAAAAATACCACAGTGGAAATAGAAAAAAAGTCTTTAGAGTGTGTAAGCACATGAAAGTGCTGAGGTGTTTTTTTTCTATTTTCACAGTGTTATTGTTATATATTTGCAGCCATGTGTTTACTGTCATTTCTTCCATACACACATACCACATCCACACTGCACAAATGATATTTCCCTCTATCACTCTAATGTGATCAAAGCATATTTAGTTATTGTTGTGATAAAAACACAGGCCTTATTCCTAGGCTTTATTGAACACAAAATCCATGGTACATGTCTGCAACAGAAGAAAATACATCTAATGACTGCTGCTGCAGGACAGGTGATGTAAGGTGCATATGTCCTCAGAAAAGCTATAGCTACTGGCGACATATTTAAGCTTACCATGTAATCTGCATCACGAATGTATCTGTGTAAGAGAGAGAGAGACCACACGCCATGCTGGGCCATCGCTGTACTGTTTGTTGTTATTGTAAGGGGCCCCTGAGGTGGTGCAGTATTGTGTCCTGCTGCGGCTCCCCACAAGAGCGGTATCACTACAATGTCCCCCTTCTAAAATATCAGATACAGTAATCCTCCAAACGGTTAGGTGGGTGACGTGTACGTCCAGACCTTCGTAGCCCTTGAGCCTCTTCACCGGGTTCGGTATTTTCTAGCGGGGTTCGACTATCTGCTGGAGCGGCGTCCTCTATTTCAATAGGGGTAGCCTGAAAAGGCTTTCCTGGAGAAACCGAAGCATCTTTCGCAACATCTATTGGTGTATCTTGAGATTCCGCACTAACATTGGTTTCAACTGGGGCTAAGTGTCTTGTAGATACAGTAGTCTCTTCACCATTTTGGTAGCGAATGTGGGCATAATGCGGATTAGCTTGTAGGAGCTCTACCTCTTCCACTAAAGGATCCGTCTTGTTCATCCTACGGTGACTCTTCAGGAGAATGGGTCCAGGGTGACATAACCAGGTGGGCATGGAGGCTCCCGTAGAGGAACGACGTGAATAGTTGAAGAGTCTCTCATGAGGGGTAGCATTAGTAGCACAGCAATGATCTAATAGAGTGAAGGGCATCAGGTAAGACAGTCTGCCAGTGTTGAACCGGTAGATTGCGAGATTTCAGTGTCATTGTAACTGACTTCCATATAGTACCATTGAACCGCTCCACTTGACCATTGCCTTGAGGGTTGTAGCTTGTTGTTCTGCTGCAAGCAATCCCTTTGTTAGCCAAAAACTCCTGAAGTTCATTACTCATGAACGAGGATCCCCTGTCTGAATGGATATAGGCCGGCATACCAAAAATAGCGAATAACTGGGAAAGACAACTGATGACGGTTGAAGCAGTCATATTTGCACAGGGAAACACAAAAGGAAACCTAGAATATTCATCTACTATGTTAAGGAAATACCTATTCTGGTTTATGCTTGGTAGAGGTCCTTTGAAATATATATTCAGTCTCTCGAAAGGCTGGGTGGCTTTTATGAGACGAGTTTTCTCTGGCTGGTGAAAGTTTGGCTTGCACTCTGCACATACTCTGCATGATCTGATCACTTGTCGCACCTCTTCCACTGAGTAGGGCATATTCTTAGATTTAACAAAATGATACAGGCGTGTAACTCCTGGGTGACACAAGGCCTTGTGGAGCTCTGAGAGTGATTGCAAATCATGACATGCTGCTCCACAGTGGGACCTAGAGAATGCATCAGGTGAAGTGTTTTCTTCACCCGGTCGATACAGAATATCAAAGTTATAACACGATAGTTCCATCCTCCAGCGTAATATCTTGTCATTCTTGATCTTACTTTTGTGCTTCTTGTCAAACATATACATCACGGACCGTTGTTAGTTTGATATCTTTATTATGCACCCCATACCCATCCTGTGGGCGGTAGTCAAAAGATTACAGAGGCACATAATGGGTCCAGGGACTGGACCCCAAAGTTATGATAGCTGAGCAAGTTACAAAGGTAATGAACTAACAAGCTACAAAGGTAATGAACTCACAAGTTACAAAGGTAATGAAACATGTAAGTAAATTTACTTACTTACGTTTATACATGGTTACAATCATGAACAAATTATAACGCAATGAACACTTTACTAGTCTACACCCAGTCACAACTGTAATGAGTTCTTGGTGCAAATTTTATTGTTGGGTCACACATACACACTTACATATACACATACACACACACACATACACATACACACACATATATACATACACACACATATATACATACACACACACGCACACACAACAGGCCCAGCCTTCAATCGACATGTGCACAGGACAAAAAGGCAATCAACACGCGTGCACACACACACACACACACACACACGTAGCAATGCTTTATTTACAAGGAGCAAAGTCAGGTTATTTTTCCAGAATGGTCTGTAATATACCACTGTTAAATAATGCCTCCAGTGGCGAACTGCTTCTATGATGGCCTGGGCTTCCTTTTCTACAGCAGCATAGCACTTCTCTGATCCTTGAAAAGTTCTTGAAAAGAAAGCTACGGGACGTCCTGCCTGAGATAGGACTGCAGCAATGGCAACTTCAGATGCATCCGTTTCCACCTCGAATGGTAGGGACTCATCAATGGCCTGAACTACTGAGTTTTCAATGTCCTGTTTGAGAGTATAGAAAGCAGTTTCTGCTTCCTTTGTCACAGGAAATATCGTGGTAGCACTCAGTGGGCGAACTTTACTTGAATAGTTGTAGATCCACTGTGAGTAATAAGCAAAAAGACCAAGAGTACTTTGGAGTGACTTTTTGTCTTGGGGCATTGGAAGTTCCCGTAGAGGTCGAAGTCTTTCAGGGTCTGGGGATATTGCACCTCCTTCCACCACATAACCAAGGATGTTAAGCCTTTTAGTGGAAAAAGTGCACTTTTCTTCATTGTAACTGATATTTTTCTTCTTGGCAGCTTCCAAAAACTTATCAAGGTTTGCATCATGTTCCTCCTGGGTCTTGCCACAAATGGTAACATTATCTAAATATGCATAAGTTCCCATAAGTTGCTCTTCCTGAATGAGTGAATCCATAATTCGTTGGAAACAGACTACCCCATTGGTAACCCCAAAAGGGACTCTGGTAAACTGATAGAGGCCGTCACTAGCCTGAAACGCTGTGTATGGTTTATCTTCATTCCTTATAGGGACTTGATGATAGGCACTTCGTAGATCAATTGTGCTAAACACATAGTACTGAGCAATTTTGTTCACTGTATCATCAATTCGAGGTAGAGGGTACCCATCAAGAAGTGTAAATTTGTTGATTGTCTCAGAATAGTCGATAGCCAGCCTCCGTTTCCTATAATCATCCTTGACAACAACGACCTGTGCACGCCACGGAGAATTACTTGGTTCTATAATACCCTCCTTCAGCAGCCTCTGAGTTTCTTTCTCAATGAACATCCTATCTTCATAAGAATAGCGGCGTGACTTAGCTGATATAGGATGACAATCCGCAGTAAGATTCGCAAACAGCTTTGGTGGGTCTACCCGTAAAGTGCTAAGACCACAGACAACGAGAGGAGGCAGTTCACCTCCATATGTTAAGGTAACACTACCATGACGCTTCTGAAAGTCCTGACCAAGGATCACATCAGAGCACAGTTGTGGCAGAACAGCTAAATGTACATCTTGATAATCCCTGCCATTAACTCTAAGGTTTACCTTACAAAACCCTAACGTCTGAATAGAGAGAGATGTTGATGCCATGGAAACGGTACCTGATGAGTGATGTACCGTCAAGGAGTGGCGTTTAACTACGTCAAGGTTGATGAAACTCTCTGAGCTGCCACTGTCAATCAGACCATCTACTTCTGTTCCTTTGATGAACACTTTCACAACTGCCTTTGACAGTGAATTTGGAGCAGCCGGAAGTCACTGTTGCTAGAGTCGCCTGGTCGGAATGCGTAGAAGCACTAGCTCTTGTTGATGTATTAGCACGACATACTTTAGCAAAGTGACCTTTCTTATGGCATTGATGGCACATTGCTTCACGAGCCGGACACTTTGGACGTGGATGTCTTGAAAAACCACAAAAGAAACACTTTGTGCCTGCAGCTGCTGTCACTGAAGCAGGTTCCACGGTAACTTCATTAAAAGAGTCTTGGTCGTGAGTTACAGCACTTACCACTCGAGAAGGCTGGGTAGTACTGTACACTTCAGAATTCTTCTGGGCTGAATCTAATGCTCTTGCCTGGTCAAGGGTAGTGGCTAAGTCCAGAGTTTTATTCTCAAATAAACGCTGCCTTATTATTGGTGATTGCAGGCCACTGATAAAAGCATCCCTGATGGACTCTTCACAATACTGAGAAGCTGTCACCGCTCGGAAGTTACAGTCCTTACCTAATATTTTCAATGCTTGAAAGTATTCCTCTAAGGATTCACCAATCTGCTGGCGGCGAGTTGCAAGACGATATCGTGCAAAGATTTCATTTGTGGGCTTAATATACTGAGACTTGAGGGCATTGATAGCATCTTCATAGGTATTACACTCAGAAATAACCTCATAGATTTTAGGTGACACAAAGTTGATGAGCAGGCTTAGTTTATCTAGATCTTCCTGAGGAAAGGCTCTCAAGACGTTTTCAAAAGTCTTAAACCAGTGCTTACATTCCTGAGCAGCCGTTGATACACTGGGGTCAGAATCTAGCCTCTCAGGTTTCAGTAAACGCTCCATGTTGCAGTGTAGTCTAGCTCAGAATCGCCACCAGGTAGCCCAGGATATTTGTGTTCAATAAATTGTTGTGATAAAAACACAGGCCTTATTCCTAGGCTTTATTGAACACAAAATCCATGGTACATGTCTGCAACAGAAGAAAATACATCTAATGACTGCTGCTGCAGGACAGGTGATGTAAGGTGCATATGTCCTCAGAAAAGCTATAGCTACTGGCGACATATTTAAGCTTACCATGTAATCTGCATCACGAATGTATCTGTGTAAGAGAGAGACCACACGCCATGCTGGGCCATCGCTGTACTGTTTGTTGTTATTGTAAGGGGCCCCTGAGGTGGTGCAGTATTGTGTCCTGCTGCGGCTCCCCACAAGAGCGGTATCACTACAGTTATCATACCTACTTGACTTTGATGAGCAACTTCAAAAGTATATTGTGGATCAGCAACGGCAGTGATGTAGAAATGTATTTAAACCTTTCAGTTCCTCTAAATCAGGGGTGGGGAACTTTTTTATGTTGGAAAGCCGCATTAAAGTTAGCTGCAATCTAATAAAGCCGCATTAAAGTTAGCTGCAATCTAATAAAGCCGCATTAAAGTTAGCCGATGTGTTACTAGAGTACTAGTGGTACAATAGTCTGCCCTTCATGCAGAGTACTAGTGGTACAATAGTCTGCCCTTCATGCAGAGTACTAGTGGTACAATAGTCTGCCCTTCATACAGAGTACTAGTGGTACAATAGTATGCCCTTCATGCAGAGTACTAGTGATACAATAGTCTGCCCTTCATGCAGAGTACTAGTGGTACAATAGTCTGCCCTTCATGCAGAGTACTAGTGGTACAATAGTCTGCCCTTCATGCAGAGTACTAGTGGTACAATAATCTGCCCTTCATGCAGAGTACTAGTGATACAATAGTCTGCCCTTCATGCAGAGTACTAGTGGTACAATAGTCTGCCCTTCATGCAGAGTACTAGTGGTACAATAGTCTGCCCTTCATGCAGAGTACTAGTGGTACAATAGTCTGCCCTTCATGCAGAGTACTAGTGGTACAATAGTCTGCCCTTCATGCAGAGTACTAGTGGTACAATAATCTGCCCTTCATGCAGAGTACTAGTGATACAATAGTCTGCCCTTCATGCAGAGTACTAGTGGTACAATAGTCTGCCCTTCATGCAGAGTACTAGTGGTACAATAGTCTGCCCTTCATGCAGAGTACTAGTGGTACAATAGTCTGCCCTTCATGCAGAGTACTAGTGGTACAATAGTCTGCCCTTCATGCAGAGTACTAGTGGTACAATAGTCTGCCCTTCATGCAGAGTACTAGTGGTACAATAGTCTGCCCTTCATGCAGAGTACTAGTGGTACAATAGTCTGCCCTTCATGCAGAGTACTGGTGGTACAATAGTCTGCCCTTCTTGTAGAGTACTAGTAGTACAATAATCTGCCCTTCATGCAGAGTACTAGTGGTGCAATAGTCTGCCCTTCATGCAGAGTACTAGTGGTAAAATAGTCTGCCCTTCATGCAGAGTACTAGTAGTACAATAGTCTGCCCTTCATGCAGAGTACTAGTGGTACAATAGTCTGCCCTTCATGCAGAGTACTAGTAGTACAATAGTCTGCCCTTCATGCAGAGTACTAATGGTACAATAATCTGCCCTTCATGTAGAGTACTAGTGGTAAAATAGTAGTGGAGTTCAGCGCCTCTGGTGGTGAGTGGTGGCCCGGAGAGGTTCCTTGAATGTGGTGGAGGGGCTCTTGATCCAAGGAATGTGATCTATGCTACCTGGAAGTGAACTTATCCTCCCAGGTGGTGCATGACCCCAACGGATTGAGCGCTCCACCATGAGTAGTACTGATAGCGATGGTTGGTTATGTTTGTCAGGAAACAGGCTGATGGTGTAGTGCTGCCATGTAGTGGTGGTAGTCAGAGTTAGTCAGGTTATCAGTGATGGTGTTACAGTGAAGGTCAGGACAGTGACCAACCTCAAGAGCACTAAAGGTCAGTTAACCTTCAGTAGTCGTACAGGAAAGGTATGTTGCTCCTCCTCCTGCCACCCCGCCGGCTTTACCGCTTCCTCAGCCTCTTAATACACCTAAATAACGTAAGTATTTGTCAGTACAACTGTAGCTCCTTGTTCCCGCCACTAGTTTGGTCACTATATTATTATTTTAATAGTCTTAATTTTCTTCGGGGTCTAATGTCTTGGAGGGGGGTGATTGATCTTAGTGGAGTGGTTTTGATGCGAGGAACTGGAGCTGCTACTCTTCCTCTGATCAAACAATAACTCTCACACTAGGCGTTACATAACCCATAATGGTATATTTAGTTTGAGCTATTTTTTTCCATTACTGAAAAATAATTTAGTGAATGTCACTTGATCCAAGGAACTTGGGCCTTGTGATTCAGATATAGCTCCATGTAAACAAATTGTTAGTCATCAGGTTAATGTGTAAGAAATATTGATTAAAGATTGAAATTTTAAATAATACAGAACTAGAATAAACTCAATCAATTTCTCTAGCATTAA
>WNWK01010729.1:37500-68697 GCA_009830355.1 Cherax destructor | reverse complement strand
TGTGCCCTTTTCAGGGCCCTACCCTTTCCGGCCCTAGAAAGAGCCATACGGCATGTCTGGCTTCGAAAACACTTAATTAATAACAGATGAAAAGACCGCAGTGTGTCACGTGTTGTTGCCCCAAGTAGCAACGAGTCTATATGAGTTAATAGACATTTGAGATAAATGTAACTCTTTGCCGTAACAGAAAAGTTACAGGAAACTCCCGTTTCCATTTCTACATTTGAATTTACAATCATGTGTTCCAGTGATCAAAGTATTTAGAGAACACAAGCATTTGAATTGCAGCATGTAGCAAGTATTGAAATTGTGCTGATGTCAGTGATGCCAAGCCCCGCTGAGGCACGAGGGCACACAAGGGCGGGAGATTGAACTCTGCCACCGAAGAAATGGGTCATATGGCACGAGGTGATTTAACCTAACAAAGACATTAGTCGTACACGTCCGTTCAATTATTCAATCTCCACTAACGTCTGGAAATCGGATAAGAACTCTGTTCCAGCGCATTTAGTGATTACAATCGCGGTATATCTAGAAGTGTGCACAGCTTCTTATTACTGCTAAAAGACAAACGTAGAGAGACAATCCCTAGAGAACTCCATCGAAAACAAGACTGTGACTCATCAGCATTCTACAAATCAAGACAACAATATCCGGTGTGAATTATGGGTCCGTTACACATACCCAGGTAAGTCTGCTTAGACATAGATGTCACAGCTGCGCAGTTAGGAATACATATTTTGTTCTAGGCAAATTTATCATGGACATATAAAATACTGCGAGGAATAGATAAGGTGGACAGAGACAAGATGTTCCAGAGAGGGGACACAGAAACAAGGGGTCACAATTGGAAGTTGAAGACTCCTATGAGTCAAAGGGATGTTAGGAAGTATTTCTTCAGTCATAGAGTTGTCAGGAAGTGGAATAGCTTAGAAAGGACATAGTGGAGGCAGGAACCATACATAGTTTTAAGACTAGGTTTGATAAAGCTCATGGAGCAGGGAGAGAGAGGACCTAGTAGCAATCAGTGAAGAGGCGGGGCCAGGAGCTTGACTCGAACCCTGCAACCACAAATAGGTGAGCAGTGGGCGATCCGCCCAAACACCGTGGAAACCGCCGTTCAGTCCATTCAATGATTGATTATATGGCATACGCCCTTGGGGCAAAATATAAGTCTCACATAATTTTATTTTACCATAAGCCCTGTGGGGATGTGAACGTCTGCATCAAACAACGATTACTGGGATGGCTGGGTATTCGTGGATTCATCTACAAGCTAAGTATAGCAACATTAACAGTCCACTTTATAGTAGGGGTACATTCCCCCACACCATCCCTCCCTGCATGGTTGCTGCCTACAATCCCTCCCTACATGGTTGCTGTCTACCATCCCCTCCCTGCATGGTTGCTGCCTACAATCCCTCCCTACATGGTTGCTGTCTACCATCCCTCCCTGCATGGTTGCTGCCTAAATCCCTCCCTGCATGGTTGCTGTCTACCATCCCTCCCCTGCATGGTTGCTGCCTACAACTCCTCTCCCTACATGGTTGCTGTCTACCATCCCTCCCTGCAGGGTTTTTGCCTACCATCCCTCCCTGCATGGTTGCTGCCTACCATCCCTCCCTGCATGGTTGCTGTCTACCATCCCTCCCTGCATGGTTGCTGCCTACCATCCCTCCCTGCATGGTTGCTGCCTACCATCCCTCCCTGCATGGTTGCTGTCTACCATCCCTCCCTGCATGGTTGCTGCCTACCATCCCCCCTGCATGGTGCTGCCTACCATCCTCCCTGCATGGTTGCTGCCTACCACCCCTCCCTGCATGGTTGCTGTCTACCATCCCTCCCTGCATGGTTGCTGCCTACCATCCCTCCCTGCATGGTGCTGCCTACCATCCCTCCCTGCATGGTTGCTGTCTACCATCCCTCCCTGTATGGTGCCGTCTACCATCCCTCCCTGCATGATTGCTGTCTACCATCCCTCCCTGCATGGTTGCTGTCTACCATCCCTCCCTGCATGGTGCTGTCTACCATCCCTCCCTGCATAGTGCTCTACCATCCCTCCCTGCATGGTTGCTGTCTACCATCCCTCCCTGCATGGTGCTGTCTACCATCCCTCCCTGCATAGTGCTGCCTACCATCCCTCCCTGCATGGTTGCTGCCTACCATCCCTCCCTGCATGGTTGCTGTCTACCATCCCTCCCTGCATGGTTGCTGCCTACCATCCCTCCCTGCATGGTTGCTGCCTACCATCCCTCCCTACATGGTTGCTGTCTACCATCCCTCCCTGCATGGTTGCTGCCTACCATCCCTCCCTGCATGGTTGCTGTCTACCATCCCTCCCTGCATGGTTGCTGCCTACCATCCCTCCCTGCATGGTGCTGCCTACCATCCCTCCCTGCATGGTTGCTGCTCTACCATCCCTCCCTGCATGGTTGCTGTCTACCATCCTCCCTGCATGGTTGCTGCCTACCATCCCTCCCTGCATGGTGCTGTCACCATCCCTCCCTGCATGGTTGCTGTCTACCATCCCTCCCTGCATGGTGCTGCCTACCATCCCTCAATGCATGGTTGCTGTCTACCATCCCTCCCTGCATGGTGCTGTCTACCATCCCTCCCTGCATGGTGCTGTCTACCATCCCTCCCTGCATGGTGCTGTCTACCATCCCTCCCTGCATGGTGCTGCCTACCATCCCTCCATGCATGGTGCTGTCTACCATCCCTCCCTGCATGGTGCTGCCTACCATCCCTCCCTGCATGGTGCTGCCTACCATCCCTCCCTGCATGGTGTTGCCTACCATCCCTCCCTGCATGGTTGCTGTCACCATCCCTCCATGCATGGTTGCTGCTCACCATCCCTCCTGCATGGTGCTGCCTACAATCCCTCCCTGCATGGTTGCTGTCTACCATCCCTCCCTGCATGGTGCTGCTCACAATCCCCCCCCTGCATGGTTGCTGTCTACCATCCTCCCTGCATGGTGTTGTCTACCATCCCTCCCTGCATGGTTGCTGTCTACCATCCCTCCCTGCATGGTGCTGCCTACCATCCCTCCCTGCATGGTGCTGCCTACCATCCCTCCCTGCATGGTGTTGTCTACCATCCCTCCCTGCATGGTTGCTGTCTACCATCCCTCCATGCATGGTTGCTGTCTACCATCCCTCCCTGCATGGTGCTGCCTACAATCCCTCCCTGCATGGTTGCTGTCTACCATCCCTCCCTGCATGGTGCTGCCTACAATCCCTCCCTGCATGGTTGCTGTCTACCATCCCTCCCTGCATGGTGTTGTCTACCATCCCTCCCTGCATGGTTGCTGTCTACCATCCCTCCCTGCATGGTGCTGCCTACCATCCCTCCCTGCATGGTGCTGCCTACCATCCCTCCCTGCATGGTGTTGTCTACCATCCTCCCTGCATGGTTGCTGTCTACCATCCTCCATGCATGGTTGCTGTCTACCATCCCTCCCTGCATGGTGCTGCCTACAATCCCTCCCTGCATGGTTGCTGTCTACCATCCCTCCTCTTTGCTAGCTCTAACTAGACACTATAGCCGGATATATTGTACCATGCAGCGGTCCTGGAACTATTCCGGCACTATAGCCCCTGAAATTTAGGGGTGGAGTGCGTCTAGACTGGTTAATAGGGCTTAAAGCCTATCTACTACACGAGGGTCATTAAAGGTCATTGTCACCTGTAAACCACCAGTAAAGAATACTTAAATCCCTTAATGTTCCTCAAGGGCATTGATGCAGCTTCCTAAATGAGCATTGATGTACCCAAGACATCTTATCTCAGCTCCTTTAGAAGCTAAGAGGTGTTATCTTACTACAAGCTAAGAGCTGTTATCTCACTACAAGCTAAGATCTGTTATCTCACTACAAGCTAAGAGCTGTTATCTCACTACAAGCTAAGAGCTGTTATCTCACTACAAGCTAAGATCTGTTATCTCACTACAAGCTAAGAGCTGTTATCTCACTACAAGCTAAGATCTGTTATCTCACTACAAGCTAAGAGCTGTTATCTCACTACAAGCTAAGAGCTGTTATCTCACTACAAGCTAAGAGCTGTTATCTCACTACAAGCTAAGAGCTGTTATCTCACTACAAGCTAAGAGCTGTTATCTCACTACAAGCTAAGAGTTATCTCACTACAAGCTAAGAGCTGTTATATCACTACAAGCTAAGAGCTGTTATCTCACTACAAGCTAAGAGTTGTTATCTCACTACAAGCTAAGAGTTGTTATCTCACTACAAGCTAAGAGTTATCTCACTACAAGCTAAGAGCTGTTATCTCACTACAAGCTAAAAGCTGTTATCTCACTACAAGCTAAGAGTTATCTCACTACAAGCTAAGAGTTATCTCACTACAAGCTAAGAGTTATCTCACTACAAGCTAAGAGCTGTTATCTTAGATCATTTACAGGCTATTAATTCCAACAATGGCATTGTACATTTTTCCAGCCATGTTATTATTGACGATTGTTCCAGCTATGTTGTTGTGAATTGTTCCTGCCAGCTGCTGCTGCTGCTGTTACTGCTGTTGCTATTGCTACTGCGCTGCTATTGCTACTGCTGCTGCTATTGCTACTGTTGCTGAGGCTGTTGCTACTGTTGTTGCTACTGCCGCTGTTGCCGCTGCTGTTGCTACTGCTGCTGTTGCTACTGCTGCTACTGCTGCTATTGCTACTGTTGCTGAGGCTGTTGCTACTGTTGTTGCTGCTGCTGATGTTGCTGCTGCTGTTGCTGCTGCTGTTGCTACTGCTGCTGTTGCTACTGCTGTTGTTGCTACTGCTGCTGCTGTTGCTACTGCTGCTGCTACTGCTGCTGCTGCTACTGATGCTGGTGCTACTGCTATTGCTACTGTTGCTGCTGCTGTTGCTACTGTTGTTGCTACTGTTGCTACTGCTGCTGTTGCTGCTGCTGTTGCTACTGCTGCTGTTGCTACTGCTGTTGCTACTGCTGCTGTTGTTACTGTTGCTGCTGCTGCTGTTGCTACTGTTGCTGCTGCTGCTGCTGTTGCTACTGAGACTGCTGCTACTGTTGATGGTAATCCTATTGGTATTCGTGCTGCTGATGCTATTCCTGTTGTTGCTACTTTGCTGCCATATACACTACTACTGTTGCTGCTGCTACTACTGTTACTACTACTACTATTACTACTACTACTGTTGCTACTATTACTACTACTGCTGCTAATGTTATTACTACTACTGCTGCTACTATTACTACTACTGCTGCTGTTACTATTACTACTGCTGCTACTACTACTACTACTACTGCTGCTACTACTACTGGTGCTATTACTACTACTGCTACTATTACAACACTTACTTCCTCTCAGTTTTTACACAGGAAGATACTAGCGATATTCCAGAAATAATTAATTATGTAGAACAGGATGATAGTAAACTATGCACGATTAGGGTCACAAGTGACATGGTCCTTAAACAAATAGATAAATTGAAACCTAACAAATCCCCAGGCCCTGATGAACTGTATGCAAGGGTTCTAAAGGAATGTAAAGAGGAGCTTAGCAAACCGTTGGCTAATCTTTTCAACATATCACTGCAAACTGGCATGGTGCCAGATAAGTGGAAAATGGCAAATGTAATACCTATTTTCAAAGCAGGAGACAGGTCCTTAGCTTCGAACTATAGACCAATAAGCCTAACCTCCATAGTGGGAAAATTTATGGAATCAATAATTGCCGAGGCAATTCGCAGCCATCTTAAAAAGCATAAATTAATCAACGAATCTCAGCACGGTTTTACAAAAGGGCGTTCCTGCCTTACAAATTTAATAATTTTTTTCACTAAGGTGTTTGAGGAGGTAGATCATGGTAATGAATATGATATTGTGTATATGTCACATCAGAGACTATTGAGGAAAATTAAGGCACACAGAATAGGAGAATTTTTTTCCTGGATAGAGGCATGGTTGACAAATAGGCAGCAGAGAGTTTGCATAAATGGAGAGAAATCAGAGTGGGGAAGCGTCACGAGCGGTGTTCCACAGGGGTCGGTATTGGGCCCCTTGTTGTTCACAATCTACATAAACGACATAGATGAGGGAATAAATAGCGACATAAGCAAGTTTGCCGATGACACCAAAATAGGCCGTCCAATTCATTCAAATGAGGACATTAGAGCACTCCAGGAAGATTTGAATAGACTGATGCAGTGGTCGGAGAAGTGGCAGATGCAGTTTAATATAGATAAATGCAAAGTTCTAAATATTGGACAGGGCAATAACCATGCCACATATAAACTAAATAATGTAGATCTTAATACTACTGATTGCGAAAAGGATTTAGGAGTTCTGGTTAGCAGTAATCTAAAACCAAGACAGCAGTGCATAAGTGTTCGCAATAAAGCGAACAGAATCCTTGGCTTCATATCAAGAAGCATAAATAATAGGAGCCCTCAGGTTGTTCTTCAACTCTATATATCCTTGGTTAGGCCTCATCTAGATTATGCTGCACAGTTTTGGTCACCGTATTACAGAATGGATATAAATGCTCTGGAAAACGTACAAAGGAGGATGACTAAGTTGATCCCATGTATCAGAAATCTTGCCTATGAGGATAGACTGAGGGCCCTGAATCTGCACTCTCTAGAAAGGCGTAGAATTAGGGGGGATATGATTGAGGTGTATAAGTGGAAAACAGGAATAAATAAAGGTGATGTAAATAGCGTGCTAAAAATATCTAGTATTGACAGGACTCGAAGCAATGGCTTTAAGTTGGATAAATTCAGATTCAGGAAGGATATAGGAAAGCATTGGTTTGGTAATAGAGTTGTCGATGAGTGGAACAAACTCCCGAGTACAGTTATAGAGGCTAAAACGTTGTGTAGTTTTAAAAATAGGCTAGATAAATATATGAGTGGGTGCAGGTGGGTGTGAGTTGGTCCTGACTAGCTTGTGCTACTAGGTCAGATGCCGTGCTCCTTCCTTAAGTGAATGTAACCTGACCTGGCTGGGTCTGGGCATTGGCTTAATTAGCCGGTTGGAGACTTGGCCCTGCCTTGCATGGGCCAGTAGGCCTGCTGCAGTGTTCCTTCTTTCTTATGTTCTTATATACCCCTGCTACTACTACTACTACAACTACTGTTGGTGCTACTACTACTGCTATTACTACTACTGCTATTACTACTGCTGTTGCTACTACTACTGCTGCTGCTGTTACTGTTATTTATTTTCTGTTAACATACTAGGGCACTATAATTCGTAAAACACTAAGCAACTCAACCTTCCCCTTATAACAATTAATCTGAAACCTTCTGGAACCCCTCCAGCGTCAGTCTCTGCTTGGGGTTGCCGCCTCTGCTGGAATTAAGCAGACTATCTTGCAGGAGGGCAGACACAGGTGGCTGACAATACAGAGGGAATCGAATTCCTTAAAGGTTATCAAGGAGGAGGATTCGAATCTATTATAATACGGCTTTGAGACCGCTGGATTCAAGTTCATTTGTAAGCGTAAGTAAGCGATAAACCCACTTGGAGACGTAAATGAAGGAAGAAATTAGGAAGGGGTGCACATTTCGACCTCTAGAGGTCCTTTTCAGTAGACTGAGGTCTTTTTCAGAATACTGAGGTCCTTTTCAGTAGACTGGGGTCTTTTTCAGTAAATTGAGGTCCTTTTCAGTAGATAGGTTCTCAGAGCCCTTTTCCGCAGCTAAAAATCTACTTCAGCTAGACAACCAATGAGGCCCTTTTCAGCTGATAGAACCTCTAAGGTATTTTTCAGCTGATAGAACCTCTAAGGTATTTTTCAGCTGATAGAACCTCTAAGGTCCTTTTTCAGCTGATAGAACCTCTAAGGTCCTTTTTCAGCTGATAGAACCTCTAAGGTCCTTTTTTAGCTGATAGAACCTCTAAGGTCCTTTTTCAGCTGATAGAACCTCTAAGGTCCTTTTTCAGCTGATAGAACCTCTAAGGTCCTTTTTCAGCAGAAAGAGGACCTTTGATGTCCTTGTCAGTAGATTAAGGACTTCTGATGTCCTTTTCAGCAGATAAGTAGAAACTCTGAGGTCAAAAAATCCCTGTATCACCATCGTAAAAAAATAAGCCTTTTGATATCAACGTCTGGCTCAGCCTTTTTCCTGGCGTAGGACAAAAGGAAAAAACTCTCAAGACACGTCACAGGTAAATCTCCATCCTGTGAAAATAAGGAATTTAGTGTTTGTGGTTGAGAAGATGGACACTGGCGGCTCTGGTCATTATTGTCAGGTCACGAGGGCACCAAGATGCTCTCTCTATCTGTCTTGACGAGGTGACCTGATTTATTGTTGGCCAATTAAATTTGTTGTGAGTTTAATTGGGAATGAGTTTGGTTGATGTGTTGTTGGGGTGAGTTGGGTTGGTGTGTTGTTGGGGGTGAGTTGGGTTGGTGTGTTGTTGGGGGTGAGTTGGGTTGGTGTGTTGTTGGGGGTGAGATGGGTTGATGTGTTGTTGGGGGTGAGTTGGGTTGGTGTGTTGTTGGGTTGGTGTGTTGTTGGGTTGGTGTGTTGTTGGGGGTGAGTTGGGTTGGTGTGTTGTTGGGGTGAGTTGGGTTGGTGTGTTGTTGGGGGTGAGTTGGGTTGGTGTGTTGTTGGGGGTGAGATGGGTTGATGTGTTGTTGGGGTGAGTTGGGTTGGTGTGTTGTTGGGTGGTGTGTTGTTGGGGGTGAGTTGGGTTGGTGTGTTGTTGGATTGGTGTGTTGTTGGGGGTGAGTTGGGTTGGTGTGTTGTTGGGGTGAGTTGGGTTGGGGTGTTGTTGGGGTGAGTTGGGTTGGTGTGTTGTTGGGGGTGAGATGGGTTGATGTGTTGTTGGGGGTGAGTTGGGTTGGTGTGTTGTTGGGGGTGAGTTGGGTTGGTGTGTTGTTGGGGGTGAGTTGGGTTGGTGTGTTGTTGGGGGTGAGATGGGTTGATGTGTTGTTGGGGGTGAGAGATTGTGAGAGACTGAGAAAGAGAGAGAGACTGAGAATGAGAGAGAGACTGAGAAAGAGACTGAGAATGAGAGACAGAAAGAGAGAGACTGAGAAAGAGAGAGACTGGGAAAGAGAGAGACTGAGAAAGAGAGAGAGACTGAGAAAGAGAGAGACTGAGAAAGAGAGAGACTGGGAAAGAGAGAGACTGAGAAAGAGAGAGACTGGGAAAGAGAGAGACTGAGAAAGAGAGAGAGACTGAGAAAGAGAGAGACTGAGAAAGAGAGAGACTGAGAAAGAGAGAGAGACTGAGAAAGAGAGAGACTGGGAAAGAGAGAGACTGAGAAAGAGACTGACAAAGTGAGAGACTGAGAGAGAGAGAGACTGAGAGAGAGAGAGACTGAGAAAGAGAGAGACTGAGAAAGAGAGAGACTGAGAAAGAGAGAGACTGAGAAAGAGAGAGAGACTGAGAAAGAGAGAGACTGAGAAAGAGAGAGACTGAGAAAGAGAGAGACTGAGAAAGAGACTGACAAAGTGAGAGACTGAGAGAGAGAGACACTGAGAGAGAGAGAGACTGAGAGAGACTGAGAAAGAGAGAGAGACTGAGAAAGAAAGAGAGACTGAGAAAGAGAGAGAGACTGAGAAAGACTGAGAAAGAGAGAGAGACTGAGAAAGTGAGACACTGAGAAAAAGAGAGAGATTGAGAGTGAAAGATAAAGAGAGGTGGTGGTGAAATTGATGGAATAGAAGGGGCTAGAGGGATGGAGTTGAGGGAGGATAGAGATAGGACCGGGACCATCAGGGACTCTCAACTATCCCCTGGGAAATATTCACAATACTTACTACAGGTTTAATTAACCTAACAGAACACCAACTATCCCTGGCTGGATAAATGATCTCAGCCTTGATAGATGGTGTCAGGCCCTTGGCCAGTTTTCATTCTCTCCCCCTCCCTCTCTCTCTCTCTCTCTCTCTCTCTCTCTCTCTCTCTCTCTCTCTCTCTCTCTCTCTCTCTCTCTCTCTCTCTCTCTCTCTCCTCTCCCTCCTCTCTCTCTCTCCTCTCCCTCCCTCCTCTCTCTCCCTCCCCTCCCTCCTCTCCTCTCTCTCTCCCCCTCCTCTCTCTCTCTCTCTCTCTCTCTCTCTCTCCTCCCTCTCCTCTCTCCCTCCCTCTCTCCCTCCCCTCCCTCCTCTCTCTCCTCCCTACCTCTCATCCTCCTCCCTCTCCTCTCCCCCTCCTCTCTCTCCTCCCCCTCCCTCCCTCCCTCTCTCTCCCTCCCTACTCTATCCCTCCCTACTTCATCCCTCCTCTCTCTCCCTCCCTCTCACTCTCCCCCTCCCTCTCACTCTCTCTCTCTCTCTCTCTCTCCTCCCTACCTCTATCCCTCCCTCTCTCCCTCTCACTCTCCCTCTCTCTCTCTCTCCCTCCCTACCTCTATCCCTCCCTCCCTCTCACTCTCCCCCTCCATCTCTCTCTCTCTCTCCCTCCTACCTCTATCCCTCCCTCTCTCCCTCTCACTCTCCCTCTCTCTCTCTCCTCCCTACCTCTATCCCTCCCTCCCTCTCACTCTCCCCCTCCCTCTCTCTCTCCTCTCCCCTCCCTCCCTCTCTCTCCCCTCCCTACCTCTATCTCTCCATCTCTCCCTCCCTCTCACTCTCTCCTCTCCCTATCTCTACCTAACTCCCTCCCTCCTCTCTCCCTCTCTCTCTCTCTTTCTCTCCCTCTTTCTCTCCCTCTCTTTCTCCCCCTCCCTCTCTTTCTCTCTATCTATCTCTCTCTCTCCCTCTCTTTACACAGGGTTTGACAAGGTTAGGTTAAGGATTCTTAATTTATTGACAAGCTTAGAGCTGTTACCTACATCAGCTCATTTGAAAGCATTTTTATTGTTATGAAACATACAAGTATGGAACAGATGAAGTTGGAGCCATCTGTGGGTCAGCATTTTCATTTGATCAAATGACTTTATCTCGTTGACATCATAATGGTGTACGAATGTGTTCCAGACTCGAGTCATCCTGGGGATAAATGATCTCAGATGAAGTGATGTTCTGGAGAAGGGTACAGCCAGAGTGAAGTTGCTGCTTCCTGCCCGTCTTGTGGTATAGAAGCTTGCTTCTCGCTGTCCTCGAAGTGGAGCCAAGTGTGGTACTTTGACAATGTTGGCCTTGTACATAACAGTAAGGCCACCCACATCCCTCCTGTGTTGAAGGCTCTGCTGAAATGACAGATCTATCCAGGATGGGCCCAGGCGAGAGATGAGACGTCTTGTTCTATTCTCTGTCAAGCAGTCGCAGATGAGAGGGAGGGGGAGGCAAACCAAGAAAGTGGAGCATACTCAAGGTGTGAGCGTACTTGTGCCTCATACAGAATCTTGCAACCCCTACTGTCAGGCAGATGCGAGATACGTCGAAGTGCTGTAAGCTTCCTGGCTGCCTTGTTTGCAAGATTTACAACGTGGTTCTTCATGGTCAGTTTGGAGTCAAATTTCACCCCAAGGATATCAACTTCTTCCCCAGGTACCAACACTACCATTCATACTTACTACTGTTCCGGCATTACCATCATTGTGCCTAGAGACCATCATTTGTGTTTTCTCAGGTGCAAATGTTACATGCCATGGGTTTCCCCAAGCTGATATAGCTCTTAGCTGGTGATTGATGTAGCTTAGGGCAGCTGGCATTTCTTCTCTTGGATAAGTAAATGTCAGAGTACAGTCGTCTGCATATGCATGGGATTCTGGGATGAGATGAAGGTCATTGAAGTAGACATTCCATAACAATGGTCCCAGCACACTTCCTTGTGGAACACTTGCCCCAATAGGATGTCTTGCTGATTCTGTTCCATTAGAGATATACCATGAAGGTAATCACTGAGGAGACATAGCGTAGAGCCTGCAGTTCCCAGTGCTTGCAGTTTTGCCAAGAGGCCCTGGTGCCACGCTCGGTCGAAAGCACTAGCTATGTCCAGTGCTGCCATACAGCTGACTTTGGATTCATCCAGTGACTGGTGCCATTTAGTGGAGAGGTTTAACAACATATCAGCAGCAGAGTAACCTTTCCAGAAGCCATATTGTCGGTCACAAAGTAGTGAGTGGTAGTCAAAAAACTGTCTTTTGTCTTGAGATTAGTCTCAAGGATCTTACCAGTGATTGACAGGAGTGACACTGGTCTGTAGTTGCTGATTTCTGCTCTGCTCTTCTTTTTGTGAACAGGTACAACATTTGCCTCTTTCCACAGAGAAGGTCATTTACACTGTACTAGGCAGTGCTGATAGATGCTAGTTAGAGGTGCTACTACCTGGTCTGTACAGTGTACTAGGCAGTGCTGAAAGATGAGAGTTACAGGTGCTGCTAGCTGGTCTGTACATCTCAGCAATCTTGGGCTCAACTTGTCTGGGCCCACAGCCTTTTCTTGGCCAAGCGATTTTAGAAGGAAATGCACCTCCTCCTGCCTTAATGTCACCACTGACAGTTTTGACACAGTTCTTGCAGTTCTCTCTCTCTCTCTCTCTCTCTCTCTCTCTCTCTCTCTCTCTCTCTCTCTCTCTCTCTCTCTCTCTCTCCATCGCTCCCTCTATCCCTCCATCCCTCTATCCCTCCCTCCCTTTATCCCTCCCTCCCTCTATCCCTCTCCCTCCCACTCTCCCTCTCTCCTTCCCTCTCTCCCTCCCCCTCTATCCCTCCCTCTCCCTCTCTCTCTCTCCATCCTTCCCTCTATTCCTCCCTCTCTCTCCATCTCTCCCTCTATCCCTCCCTCTCTTTCTCTCTTTCTCTCTCTCTCCTCCCTCCCTCCCTCCTCTCTCTCCCTTCCCTCCCTCCCCCTCTCTCTCACCCTTCCTCTCTCCCTCTCTCTCCCCTCCCTCCCTCCCCATTCTATAACACTCTCCCTGTGCACTATGGTCACTGCCCCATGACTGAAACTGTTCATCAATCTCTATTATCTTGTGGTAACTAGCAGTGTCTACTAACAACTATCTGCTATAACAGTCTCAATCACCCATAACCACTGTTATGGGTGAATTTTCTTCTCTTTATGCTAGCAAGTGTGGTCCAGCACTGCGTTAATGGCCCGGGGGTCACGGTGTAGAGTGGGGCCACTTTCATGGTCCAGCCGCTCGCTCGAATGCGCGTGCGCGCACACACTCAGGGCCAGGAATTATGACTCGACCCCTGTAGCCACAATTAGGTGAGTACACACACACACACACACACACACACAAACACACACACACAGTAACGGGACAACAGACAGTAACGGGACAACAGACAGTAACGGTACAACAGACAGTAACGGTACAACAGACAGTAACGGTACAACAGACAGTAACGGGACAACAGACAGTAACGGGACAACAGACAGTAACGGGACAACAGACAGTAACGGGACAACAGACAGTAACGGGACAACAGACAGTGACAAACAGTAACATCTACTGTCACTTTCTTCAGCAGGGAAACACCGGCGCACCACTCGTACATTTAATAAAGCAACGTTTCGCTCAGTGGGACTGATAAACGTGGTCGTAAGAAACGTCCTGTTACTGCACTCGCCTTGTTTACATACTCTCTGTTTACGTAAGAACATAAGAAAGAAGGAACACTGCAGCAGGCCTACTGGCCCATGCGAGGCAGGTGAAAGTCTCCCACCGGCCCAAGCCAATGCCCCGACCCAGCCAGGTCAGGTTACATTCACTTAATGTAATAATATTGGTAGAATTACCGACAATATGTTAAGTAAAAGGACAATGACAAACTACCCTTTCTAGACGTCCTCATCCACAAAGTAGATAACAACCTAAGATTTCAAGTTTACCGAAAACCTACAAATAAAAATGACCTCACACACTTCTATTCCAGTCAAGATACTAAGACCAAAAGAGGCATCATCATCGGATTCTTCCTAAGAGCTTACCGAATTTGTAGTCCTGAGTTTCTTGACGAGCAATGTACATACATAAGAACATAAGAACATAAGAACATAAGAATGGAGGAACACTGCAGCAGGCCTGTTGGCCCATACTAGGCAGGTCCTTCACATTCCATCCCACTAACAGAATATTTGTTCAACCTAATTTTCAATGCTACCCAAGAAATAAGCTTTGATCATTATATTTACTCATGTGCAATTCCCACTCAAATCCAACCCCTCTCACTCATGAATTTATCCAACCTAAATTTGAAACTACCCAAGGTCCTAGCTTCAATAACCCTACTAGGCAGACTGTTCCACTCATCAACTACCCTATTACCAAACCAATACTTTCCTATATCCTTTCTAAATCTAAACTTATCCAATTTGAATCCATTATTGCGGGTTCTCTCTTGGAGAGATATCCTCAAGACCTTATTTATATCCCCTTTGTTAATACCCATTTTCCACTTGTATACCTCGATCATGTCTCCCCTCATTCTACGTCTTACAAGTGAATGTAATTTAAGAGTCTTCAATCTTTCTTCGTAAGGAAGATTTCTAATGCTATGTATTAATTTAGTCATTCTACGCTGAATGTTTTCTAACGAATTTATGTCCATTCTGTAATATGGAGACCAAAACTGAGCTGCGTAATCTAGGTGAGGCCTTACTAATGATGTATAAAGCTGTAATATAACCTCAGGACTTCTGTTGCTAACACTTCTTGATATAAATCCCAGTAATCTATTTGCCTTATTACGTACGCTTAGGCATTGCTGTCTTGGTTTAAGGTTGCTGCTTACCATCACCCCCAAGTCCTTCTCGCAATCTGTATGGCTAAGTTCTACGTTATTTAACTTATAAGTGCTTGGGTTATGGACACTCCCGAGCTTCAGAACCTTGCATTTATCTACATTGAACTGCATCTGCCACTTTTCTGACCACGAATTAAGTTTGTCTAAATCTTCCTGAAGTTCTATGACATCAATGTTTGAATCAATTATCCTACCTATCTTCGTGTCGTCGGCGAATTTGCTCATATCACTAGTAATTCCCTCATCAAGGTCATTGATATATATTATAAATAACAACGGGCCTAAGACTGATCCCTGTGGAACACCACTTGTTACAAGTCCCCATTCGGATTTAACCCCATTTATGCACACTCTCTGCTTCCTATTGGTGAGCCATGACTCGATCCATGACAACACTTTTCCCCCAATGCCATGAGCTGCCACTTTCTTTAACAGTCTCTTGTGCGGTACTCTATCAAAAGCCTTACTAAAGTCTAAATAAACAATATCGAATTCTTTATCATGATCAACAGCCTCAAAAGCTTTACTGAAGAAGGTTAATAAATTAGATAGGCAGGAACGGCCCCTCGTGAATCCATGCTGAGTCTCATTAATCATTTATTGGTTATCTAGATGGCTTCTAATAATATCAGCTATAATTGACTCTAGTAATTTGCCTACAATTGAGGTAAGGCTTATTGGGCGGTAATTTGACGGTAGTGACTTGTCCCCTGCTTTAAAAATAGGAATTACATAAGCCATCTTCCACATATCAGACACTACACCTGTTTGAAGAGATAAATTAAAAATGTTAGATAATGGTTCACAGAGTTCCATTTTGCATTCCTTAAGAACCCTTGCAAAAAACTCATCAGGACCCGGCGATTTATTTTGTTTCAATCGGTCTACTTGTTTCATAACCATTTCGCTAGTGACTGTGATATTACATAATTTATCTTCTTCTGGGCCTGATATTACATAATTTATCTTCTTCTGGGCCTCTGTAAAAATTAATTTCTGGGATACTATTAGTGTCTTCCTGTGTGAAAACCGAGAGAAAATAATTATTAAAAATAGAGCACATATAATTCTCCTTGTCAGTAAGATGCCCAGAGTTATTTTTAAGGGGACCTATCTTATCCCTAACTTTTGTTCTATAAACCTGGAAAAAACTTTTTGGGTTAGTTTTTGAATCCCTAGCAACTTTAATTTCATAGTCCCGTTTAGCTTTTCTTATCCCCTTTTTAACGTCCCTCTTAATGTCAATATACTGATTCATAAGATGACCCTCACCTCTTTTAATGCGCCTATAAATTCCTTTCTTCTGCCCTAAAAGATATTTGAGCCTATTATTCATCCATTTTGGGTCATTTCTACTTGATCTAATTATACGGGATAAATGTTCTTTGGGCAGCCTGTATAGTGTTAAGAAAACTGTCATATTGATACCTCTCTTCGTCACCCCAGTCCACAGTTGATAAGTGTTCTCTAAGTCCATTATGATCTGCTAAGCGAAAATCTGGGACCGTTACTGAATTATCCCTACTATCATACATCCATTCAATGCTAAAGGTAATTGACTTGTGGTCGCTTGAGCCGAGTTCCTCTGTAATTTCTAAATTATTAACAAGGGTTTCCTTGCTAGCCAGAACCAAGTCAAGTAGGTTATTTCCCCGTGTAGGTTCTGTCACAAATTGCTTCAAAAAGCAATCCTGAACTACTTCTAAAAAGTCGTTAGATTCTAAATTCCCTGTCAAGAAATTCCAATTAATCTGACTAAAGTTAAAGTCCCCTAGAATTACTACATTATCGTGCCTTGTGGCCTTAACAATTTCCTCCCAAAGTAGTCTCCCTTGTTCCCTATCTAAGTTTGGAGGACGGTAAATCACGCCTAAACTCAATTTTTCACACCCCTCTGAAAATTCTATCCAGACAGACTCTGTATGTGTTATTTCAGATTTTATACCCGTTTTTATGCAACAATTTAAATGATCACGGACATAGAGTGCCACCCCACCCCCCTTCCCGATACTTCTGTCTACTTGGAACAATTTAAAACCCTGAATGTGACATTCGGCAGGCATGTCCCGATTTTTCATATTAAACCATGTCTCAGTTATTGCAAAAACATCAATATTACCCGTACTTGCAACTAATCTCAACTCGTCCATCTTATTCCTAGCACTACGACTATTGGTGTAATATACATTTAAAGACCCTCCTTTCTCTTTACCCTTCCTGCTCATTTCTGTTTTTCCACTATACCTATTACTGTCCATGTCACCTAGTGCCACTGGCTTTCCAATACCCCCCTTATTCTGCCTATTACTAGTTCCCCTAGAATTTATAACATTACTACACTGGGACTTCACTGGTTTCCCCCCATAACCCATACCACTAACTTTTCCTAGTTTAAAGCCCTAACAGCTCCCTCCACTGCAGTTGCCAGTGCCCCCACCCCAGACCTAGATAAGTGAACCCCATCCCTGGCATACATGTCATTTCTGCCATAGAAGAGGTCCCAGTTGTCAATGAATGTTACTGCATTTTCCTTGCAGTATTTGTCCAGCCAGCAATTGACACCAATTGCCCTGGACAACCATTCATTTCCAACTCCTCTCCTTGGCAAAATACCACATATGACAGGGTTCCCATCCTTCTTCCTAATTCTGTCTATTGCTGACCTGTAGCTGCTAATCAGCTCCTCACTCCTACGTCTGCCAACATCGTTGCCTCCAGCACTGAGACAGATAATAGGATTGCTCCCATTACCTCTCATGATGTCGTCCAGACGGCTAACAATATCCTTCATCCCAGCCCCAGGATAACACACCCTCTGCCTCCTATTTCTATCCTTAAGACAAAATTCCCTATCCATAAACTTAATCTGACTATCCCCAACTAAAACAATGTTCTTACCTCGACTGACGGTGTGCATGACGTTCTCGACGGTCTTTGTAGAAATGGTCTTCGCTGGGATGTCCTCACATTCGTCTTCCTTGGTCCCGTTCGTCGTGACGTTCCCAGTAGTCGACTCACATTCGTCTGGTAGCACAGAAAAGGAGTTCGAAGTTTCCACAGCAGTCTCTTTCTTCTTCGTCGTTACTACCTCTCCATTCGTCTTCTTGATCTTCAACTTCGTCCCATGCTGTCCGGTCACTGCCCAGGTTCCCGTCTTGACCTGAGGACTCGCAACAGGAGGACTACTACGAATCCTCTTGTTTTCCTCCGTCAATCGCCGTATCTCTAGCTTCGCTACCCTCAATTCCTCCTTAAGCTGCTGGTAAAGTTGCTCAATAGGGGGCATCCTGGCTCAGTCCACAGGGAGTACTGATTTACACTGATTTACATTTTCCTTCCTTTTTCATCAAAGATTGCAAGAAAAGAGCTCTTCAGATCGTTAAT
Source organism: Cherax destructor (assembly GCA_009830355.1). Taxonomy (NCBI): domain Eukaryota; kingdom Metazoa; phylum Arthropoda; class Malacostraca; order Decapoda; family Parastacidae; genus Cherax; species Cherax destructor. The sequence continues at coordinate 50,692 of WNWK01010729.1, read as the reverse complement.
TCTCCACGCGTCAACACCACTCCAAACAAAGTTATAATTCTTCCCAACAGCCAGGTTGCATCCAACATTTCTAAAGTATTTGCACAAGCTAACACTAGAGTCGCCATCGCTTCCAGTACTTCTATAAAGGATCTAACCAGGACAAAATCCAAGCACCTTGAACCAGTCAACGCAGGGGTCTACACTATACCCTGTGGAGGCTGTGACAGAATTTATGTAGGAGAAACAGCAAGAAACCTCGAAACACGCATCAATGAACACATTAATGCATGTAGGAACGATAACCTGAACAACGCCTGCGTACAACACCGAAATTCCAACAATCATCTCATGAAATTCAAAGACGCCCGACTAGTAATCAAAGAAACTAATTTCCGTAGACGCAAGTGCTTTGAATCAGCACTTATCGCTGTTTCTAACACAATTAAACAAAACAAAGGCAGCTTCACCATCTCTGAAGTCTTAGCAAGAATCCTCCTGAAAACAGTGAACCCTACCATCACATAGTCTTTCCTGCTAATACCACACAAGCACATCGTAGATGTGGAACACTCCTACAGGCCTTCTCTATTCCAACCTCCAGAAGAAATATTTGTCTAACCTATTTTATACTACCCATGTAATTGTTTTATCACCTTTTACTCATGTGCAAAATTGATTGTTCTACCTTATTGTATTACTACTACTACTACGACTTATATCACTACTACTTCTACTACCACTAGTATTACACCTCACTTGGAGAGTATATATATATACCATCTGTGTCCCTATATCGTTTGTAACGGCTTGAAAAAGCTCCTGGAGAGCGAAACGTTGCCACAATAAAATGTCACATTAGTTGCATTTGTGTCCTTTTACTTAATACATTCACTTAAGGAAGGAGCACGGCATCTGACCTAGTAGCACAAACTAGTCAGGTCCAACTCACACCCACCCGCACCCACTCATATATTTATCTAGCCTGTTTTTAAAACTACACAACGTTTTAGCCTCTATAACTGTAATCGGGAGTTTGTTCCACTCATCGACAACACTATTACCAAACCAATGCTTTCCTATATCCTTCCTGAATCTGAATTTATCCAACTTAAAGCCATTGCTGCGAGTCCTGTCAATACTAGATATTTTTAGCACGCTATTTACATCACCTTTATTTATTCCTGTTTTCCATTTATACACCTCAATAATATCCCCCCTAATTCTACGCCTTTCTAGAGAGTGCAGATTCAGGGCCCTCAGTCTATCCTCATAGGGAAGATTTCTGATACATGGGATCAACTTAGTCATCCTCCTTTGTACGTTTTCCAGAGCATTTATATCCATTCTGTAATACGGTGACCAAAACTGTGCAGCATAATCTAGATGAGGCCTAACCAAGGATATATAGAGTTGAAGAACAACCTGAGGACTCCTATTATTTATGCTTCTTGATATGAAGCCAAGGATTCTGTTCGCTTTATTGCGAACACTTATGCACTGCTGTCTTGGTTTTAGATTACTGCTAACTAGAACTCCTAAATCCTTTTCGCAATCAGTAGTATTAAGATCTACATTATTTAGTTTATATGTGGCATGGTTATTGTCCTGTCCAATATTTAGAACTTTGCATTTATCTATATTAAACTGCATCTGCCACTTCTCCGACCACTGCATCAGTCTATTCAAATCTTCCTGGAGTGCTCTAATGTCCTCATTTGAATGAATTGGACGGCCTATTTTGGTGTCATCGGCAAACTTACGTAAATGAACGCCAAAGCAACGTTTCGATCATTTAAGCTACGTTTCGCCCACCGGGAGCTTCATCAAGCTTGTTTAGAGAAACGTACTAGAGAGGTTTGTATCAGAGATGGACTTGCCTAGCATGGGCCAGTAGGCCTTCTGCAGTGCAGATGACTGCACTGCAGACACATACAGGCTTCATAATTTTCTCTCTCCTTTCTTTTTCTCTTGCTCTCATTTCTCTCTTTCTTCCTTCTCTTTTTCTCTCTCTTCCCCCCCCCCCTCTCTCTCAGCTCCTCGTTACGTCTCTGAGATAATGACTGCTCGTTAGAACTGGCTCCTTAGGTCACTATTGCCCTCAGGTCATAACCTGACACCAGCCATATCTCAGGACCACACTAAAACCAGGTCCAAGTCAGCTCCCAGGTCTCATCCAGGTACTAGGTCCCACCAGGTCAATGTCAGGTCTCTACCAGGTCCCAGCCAGGCACTAGGTCCCTACAAGATTGAAGCCAGGTCCCAGGTCCCAGGTCCCAGCCAGGCACTAGGTCCCTACCAGGTCCTAAATGGTCACAGGTTTCAGGTTAAAGACACTAGGTCCTTACCAAGCCCCATCTGGTCACAGGTCCCAGGTCACAGACACTAGTCCCTACCAGGTCCCACATGGTCACAATCAGGTCCCAGGTCTGAACCAGACACTACCAGGTTCCAGGTCCTAAGTCAACTGACCTTGCATAGACTTACCTTAATTCATAGCTATTACCTTCATTAACCACTACGTTTCGCCCACACAGTGTGCTTTATCAAGCCCGTTTCGCCTGCACGCTGGGCGAAACTGAAGAGAACAGTACCGGCCGTGGAGCCGAGACTCGACACTTTGCAACCACAAATAGGCGAGGACAAATGGGTGAGATAACACACACACACACACACACACACACACACATGGGGCCAGGAGCTATGTCTCGGCCCCTGCAACCACAAATAGGTGAGTGTACACACACAGTGTGTCAGAGTGGGCGCCTGTGACGAGCGGGGTTCCACAGGAGTCAGTCCTACGACAAGTGTTATTTTTGGTATATGTGAATGACTTGATGGAAGGGATAGACTCAGAAGTGTCCCTGTTCGCAGATGATGTGAAGTTAATGAGGAGAATTTAATCGAATGAGGATCAGGCAGGACTACAAAGAGACTTGGACAGGCTGGACACGTGGTCCAGTAACTGGCTACTCGAATTTAACCCAGCCAAATGCAAAGTCATGAAAATCGGGGAAAGGCAAAGAAGACCGCAGACAGAGTATAGGCTAGGTGGCCAAAGACTGCAAACCTCACTCAAGAAAAAGATTTTCGGGTGAGTATAATACCGAGCACATCTCCTGAGGCGCACATCAACCAGATAACTGCTGCAGCATATGGGTGCTTGGCAAACCTAAGAATAGCGTTCCGGTACCTCAGTAAGGAATCGTTCAAGACTCTGTACACCGTGTGTACGTCAGGCCCATACTGGAGTATGCAGCACCAGTTTGGAACCCACACCTGGTCAAGCACGTCAAGAAATTAGAGAAAGTGCAAAGGTTTGCAACAATACTAGTCCCAGAGCTAAGGGGATTGTCCTACGAAGAAAGGTTAAGGGAAATCGGCCTGACGACACTAGAGGACAGGAGGGTTAGGGGAGACATGATATTGACATATAAAATACTGCGAGGAATTGACGAGGTGGACAGAGACAAGATGTTCCAGAGATAGGACACAGAAACAAGGATTCACAATTGGAAGTTGAAGACTCAGATAAGTCAAAGGGATGTTAGGAAGTATTTCTTCAGTCACAAAATTGTCAGGAAGTGGAATAGTCTGGCAAGTGACGTAGTGGAGGCAGGATCCATACATAGTTTTAAGACGAGGTTTGATAAAGCTCATGGAGCAGAGAGGACCTAGTAGCGACCAGTGAAGAGGCGGGGCCATGAGCTATGACTCGACCCCTGCAACCACAAATAGGTGAGTATATACAACACACACACACACACCTGCTATCACAAATGAGTGAACACGTGTCTCTCTCTCTCTCTCTCTCTCTCTCTCTCTCTCTCTCTCTCTCTCTCTCTCTCTCTCTCTCCTCTCTCTCTCTCTCTCTCTCGCCCCCATTCATTATATTTAAGAGTCTCCACTTTTTCAGTGTTCGTTGCCAAAGAAAAAAATGAATGTAAACCACTGCCACATTTTTTTTTTATATCAAAATCCATTATTCAATATTGCTAACTTGGTTTTTTTTTCGTTGCCAGAAAAAAAACAGCTGTGGATGTAATGCTTTTAGTGCTTGTGTTGGTAACACTGACTTTTGTGAAATGTTAAACTGTGTTGAAGGATGGTGTGTTGTAGTTGTATTGTGTGTGTTGTAGTTGTATTGTGTGTGTTGTAGTTGTATTGTGTGTGTTGTAGTTGTATTGTGTGTGTTGTAGGTATTGTGTGTGTTAGTTGTATTGTGTGTGTTGTAGTTGTATTGTGTGTGTTGTAGTTGTATTGTGTGTGTTGTAGTTGTATTGTGTGTGTTGTAGTTGTATGTGTGTGTTGTAGTTGTATTGTGTGTGTTGTAGTTGTATTGTGTGTGTTGTGTTGTGTGTGTTGTAGTTGTATTGTGTGTGTTGTAGTTGTATTGTGTGTGTTGTAGTTGTATTGTGTGTGTTGTAGTTGTATTGTGTGTGTTGTAGTTGTATTGTGTGTGTTGTAGTTGTATTGTGTGTGTTGTAGTTGTATTGTGTGTGTTGTAGTTGTATTGTGTGTGTTGTGTTGTGTGTGTTGTAGTTGTATTGTGTGTTGTAGTTGTATTGTGTGTGTTGTAGTTGTATTGTGTGTGTTGTAGTTGTATTGTGTGTGTTGTAGTTGTATTGTGTGTGTTGTAGTTGTATGTGTGTGTTGTGTTGTAGTGTGTGTTGTAGTTGTATTGTGTGTGTTGTAGTTGTATTGTGTGTGTTGTAGTTGTATTGTGTGTGTTGTAGTTGTATTGTGTGTGTTGTAGTTGTATTGTGTGTGTTGTAGTTGTATTGTGTGTGTTGTAGTTGTATTGTGTGTGTTGTAGTTGTATTGTGTGTGTTGTGTTGTGTTTGTTGTAGTTGTATTGTGTGTGTTGTAGTTGTATTGTGTGTGTTGTAGTTGTATTGTGTGTGTTGTAGTTGTATTGTGTGTGTTGTAGTTGTATTGTGTGTGTTGTAGTTGTATTGTGTGTGTTGTAGTTGTATTGTGTGTGTTGTAGTTGTATTGTGTGTGTTGTAGTTGTATTGTGTGTGTTGTAGTTGTATTGTGTGTGTTGTAGTTGTATTGTGTGTGTTGTAGTTGTATTGTGTGTGTTGTGTTGTGTGTGTTGTAGTTGTATTGTGTGTGTTGTAGTTGTGTGTGTTGTAGTTGTATTGTGTGTGTTGTAGTTGTATTGTGTGTGTTGTGTTGTGTGTGTTGTAGTTGTATTGTGTGTGTTGTAGTTGTATTGTGTGTGTTGTAGTTGTATTGTGTGTGTTGTAGTTGTATTGTGTGTGTTGTGTTGTATTGTGTGTGTTGTAGTTGTATTGTGTGTGTTGTGTTGTGTGTGTGTTGTAGTTGTATTGTGGGTGTTTTAGTTGTATTGTGTGTGTGTTGAGTGTGTGTGTGTGTATGTGTGTGGGGTGTGTGTGTTTGTGTGTGTGTGTTTGTATGTGTGTGTGTTGTAGTTGTGTGTTGTAGTTGTATTGTGTGTGTGTTTTATGTTTGTGTTTTGTTTGTGTGTTTGTGTGTGTGTGTGTGGTGTGTGTGTGTGTTGTGTGTGTATGTGTGTGTGTGTGTGGTGTGTGTGTGTGTTGTGTGTGTTTGTCTATGTTGTGTGTGTATGTGTGTGTTGTGTGTTTGTCTATGTTGTGTGTGTATGTGTGTGTTGTGTGTTTGTCTATGTTGTGTGTGTATGTGTGTGTTGTGTGTGTATGTGTGTGTGTTGTGTGTGTATGTGTGTGTGTGTTGTGTGTGTATGTGTGTGTGTGTGTTGTGTGTGTATGTGTGTGTTGTGTGTTTGTCTATGTTGTGTGTGTATGTGTGTGTGTTGTGTGTATGTGTGTGTGTTGTGTGTGTGTGTGTGTGTGTGTGTGTATTCATAACACTCACACACAGATATTGCAATAATCTTACACACAAATTTTTCACAGTTACAAACCACCAATACCAACACAATACACTACCAACACACCACCAATACCAACACAATACACTACCAACACACCACCAATACCAACACAATACACTACCAACACACCACCAATACCAACACAATACACTACCAACACACCACCAATACCAACACAATACACTACCAACACACCCCAATACCAACACAATACACTACCAACACACCACCAATACCAACACAATACACTACCAACACACCACCAATACCAACACAATACACTACCAACACACCACCAATACCAACACAATACACTACCAACACACCAACACAATACTCCAACACAAGTCACACTACCTCCAACACACCGTCAATACCAACACAATACACTACCAACACACCACCAATACCAACACAATACACTACCAACACACCGCCAATACCAACACAATACACTACCAACACACCACCAATACCAACACAATACACTACCAACACACCGCCAATACCAGCACAATACACTACCAACACACCACCAATACCAACACAATACACTACCAACACACCACCAATACCAACACAATACACTACCAACACACCACCAATACCAACACAATACACTACCAACACACCGCCAATACCAACACAATACACTACCAACACACCACCAATACCAACACAATACACTACCAACACACCACCAATACCAACACAATACACTACCAACACACCACCAATACCAACACAATACACTACCAACACACCACCAATACCAACACAATACACTACCAACACACCGCCAATACCAACACAATACACTACCAACACACCACCAATACCAACACAATACACTACCAACACACCACCAATACCAACACAATACACTACCAACACACCACCAATACCAACACAATACACTACCAACACACCGCCAATACCAACACAATACACTACCAACACACCGTCAATACCAACACAATACACTACCAACACACCACCAATACCAACACAATACACTACCAACACACCACCAATACCAACACAATACACTACCAACACACCGCCAATACCAGCACAATACACTACCAACACACCACCAATACCAACACAATACACTACCAACACACCACCAATACCAACACAATACACTACCAACACACCACCAATACCAACACAATACACCACCAATACCAACACATTACACTACCAACACACCACCAATACCAACACAATACACTACCAACACACCACCAATACCAACACAATACACCACCAATACCAACACAATACACTACCAACACACCACCAATACCAACACAATACACCACCAATACCAACACAATACACCACCAATACCAACACATTACACTACCAACACACCGCCAATACCAACACAATACACTACCAACACACCACCAATACCAGCACAATACACTACCAACACACCACCAATACCAACACAATACACTACCAACACACCACCAATACCAACACAATACACTACCAACACACCGCCAATACCAACATAATACACTATCAACACACCGCCAATACCAACATAATACACTATCAACACACCGCCAATACCAACATAATACACTACCAACACACCGCTAATACCAACATAATACACTACCAACACACCGCCAATACCAACATAATACACTACCAACACACCGCCAATACCAACATAATACACTACCAACACACCGCCAATACCAACATAATACACTACCAACACACCGCCAATACCAACATAATACACTACCAACACACCGCCAATACCAACATAATACACTACCAACACACCGCCAATACCAACATAATACACTACCAACACACCACCAATACCAACATAATACACTACCAACACACCGCCAATACCAACATAATACACTACCAACACGCCGCCAATACCAACATAATACACTACCAACACACCGCCAATACTAACATAATACACTACCAACACACCGCCAATACCAACATAATACACTACCAACACACCGCCAATACCAACATAATACACTACCAACACACCGCCAATACCAACATAATACACTACCAATACACCACCAATACCAACATAATACACTACCAACACACCGCCAATACCAACATAATACACTACCAACACGCCGCCAATACCAACATAATACACTACCAACACACCGCCAATACTAACATAATACACTACCAACACACCGCCAATACCAACATAATACACTACCAACACACCACCAATACCAACACAATACACTACCAACACACCGCCAATACCAACACAATACACTACCAACACACCACCAATACCAACACAATACACTACCAACACACCACCAATACCAACACAATACACTACCAACACACCGCCAATACACTGAGAAATACAGTAAATACAGCCTGTATGCTCATTGCTGTAGCTTGTATGATATACTGTCACTTTGTCTTTATAGTTTGTTTTACGTAGGCCTATAAAAATAGGCCTTACCAATTAGCGAGGTAGGGGAAAAATACCATTCCAATTAACAGTGAATGAATGATGAATAAAATAAATAAAGATAATAGATCTGGTATCTCTCTCTCTCTCTCTCTCTCTCTCTCTTTCTCTCTCTCTCTCTCTCTCTCTCTCTCTCTCTCTCTCTCTCTCTCTCTCTCTCTCTCTCTCTATATATATATATATATATATATATATATATATATATATATATATATATATATATATATATATATATATAACACATTTTTGAGAACGTATTTCGGGAGCAAGTACATAGGAGTTTGAGAGTACATGGGAGTACATAATTTGATAGTACTTGGGAGTTTGAGAGTACATCTGTGTACTACACGAGGGTCATTAAGACTGGTTGGTTGGTTGGTTAATGGGGTTTCAAGTCTATCTACTACACGAGGGTCATTAAGACTGGTTGGTTGGTTAATGGGGTTTCAAGTCTATCTACTACACGAGGGTCATTAAGACTGGTTGGTTGGTTAATGGGGTTTCAAGTCTATCTACTACACGAGGGTCATTAAGACTGGTTGGTTGGTTAATGGGGTTTCAAGTCTATTTACTACACGAGGGTCATTAAGACTGGTTGGTTGGTTAATGGGGTTTCAAGTCTATCTGCTACACGAGGGTCATTAAGACTGGTTGGTTGGGTAATGGGGTTTCAAGTCTATCTACTACACGAGGGTCATTAAGACTGGTTGGTTGGTTAATGGGGTTTCAAGTCTATCTACTACATGAGGGTCATTAAGACTGGTTGGTTGGTTAATGGGGTTTCAAGTCTATTTACTACACGAGGGTCATTAAGACTGGTTGGTTGGTTAATGGGGTTTCAAGTCTATCTACTACATGAGAGTCATTAAGACTGGTTGGTTGGTTAATGGGGTTTCAAGTCTATTTACTACACGAGGGTCATTAAGACTGGTTGGTTGGTTAATGGGGTTTCAAGTCTATCTACTTCACCAGGGTCATTAAGACTGGTTGGTTGGTTAATGGGGTTTCAAGTCTATCTACTTCACGAGGGTCATTAAGGCTGCAAGTCACCTGTCAAGAATACTTTAATACCTAAAATACTGATTAATGTAAAGTACCAGTGTATATACACTTCGTCCAAGTGTATGAATATTTAGTGTGTATATACAAAGCCCCTCAGTGAATATACACTACGTCTATGTATATACACTGCGTGTGTGTATATACTCTAAATTTATATACACAACGCCTCTCAATGTTTAGCCACAAGGTCTGTGTATATACACAGTCCACGTATATATACATCTTTCATTGTAATATATATATATATATATATATATACACTACGTCTTTGTATATACACTCTGTATATATACTATTTCTTAGTGCATATACACTTCGGGTGTGTATATACACTGCGTTTCTCAGTATATACACTGAGAGACGAAGGGGATTACTCCTTATTGGTCTTCCATGGTCCTCAGTGAAGTGCTGGGATCGAACTCGCGGTAAGCGAGTCGCAAACCAGCAGGCCAGTGCGTAAACCACTGGGCCAGTGTCTTCCATGGTCTTGAGTGTCCAGTGTGGTGTTGGTCTGATGGTGTGATGGAGCCGGTGGTCTCAGTTGGTCTGGCAGTAACTAGGTTTGAGGGTTGGTCAGTCAGGGACCTGTTGAAGACCTGGGACCTGTTGAAGACCTGAGGTTAAGTTATGGACTGGCAGGTTTGAACTCTTTCAGGTTGAAAATTGATGGAAGTCCATCAAAGTTCGTTCCTGTGGTGGTGATTGAAGTCTCCCACGAGTTACCTTTCAATTTCTATCTCTTTCTCTCGTTTTTATTTATTTTTTTCCCCTTTTCTCTTTTTTTCCGTTCGTTTCTCTCTTATTTCTCTCCGTTTCTACCTTATTTATCGTCGTCTTTGTCGTCTCTTCCTTTCTGCTGTTGGTTCTCCTACTACTACTATTTTTATGTTTCCTTCTCTCTTGTTTCTTTGTCTTAATTTGTATTTTCTCTCTCAGAGACAGACAGGCAGACGCAGGCAGGCTGGTAGGCAGGCAGGCAGACAGGCTGGTAGGCAGACAGGCAGACGCAGGCAGGCTGGCAGGCAGGCAGGCAGGCAGACAGGCTGGCAGGCAGGCAGGCAGACAGGCAGGCAGGCAGACAGGAAGGGTGGTAGGCATACAGGCAGGGTGGTAGGCATACAGGCAGGGTGGTAGGCAGACAGGCAGGGTGGTAGGCATACAGGCAGGGTGGTAGGCATACAGGCAGGGTGGTAGGCAGACAGGCAGGGTGGTAGGCAGACAGGCAGGGTGGTAGGCAGACAGGCAGGGTGGTAGGCAGACAGGCAGGGTGGTAGGCATACAGGCAGGGTGGTAGGCAGACAGGCAGGGTGGTAGGCAGACAGGTAGGGTGGTAGGCAGACAGGCAGGGTGGTAGGCAGACAGGCATGGTGGTAGGCAGACAGGCAGGGTGGTAGGCAGACAGGCAGGGTGGTAGGCAGACAAGCAGGGTGGTAGGCAGACAGGCAGGGTGGTAGGCAGACAAGCAGGGTGGTAGGCAGACAGGCAGGGTGGTAGGCAGGGTGGTAGGCAGACAGGCAGTGTGGTAGGCAGGCAGACAGGCAGGGTGGTAGGCAGACAGGCAGGGTGGTAGGCAGACAGGCAGGGTGGTAGGCAGACAAGCAGGGTGGTAGGCAGACAGGCAGGGTGGTAGGCAGGGTGGTAGGCAGACAGGCAGTGTGGTAGGCAGGCAGACAGGCAGGGTGGTAGGCAGACAGGCAGGGTGGTAGGCAGACAGGCAGGGTGGTAGGCAGACAGGCAGGGTGGTAGGCAGACAGGCAGTGTGGTAGGCAGACAGGCAGGGTGGTAGGCAGACAGGCAGTGTGGTAGGCAGGCAGGTAGGCAGGCAGGCAGGCTGGCTGGTAGGCAGACAGGCAGGCAGACAGACAGACAGGTAGACAGGCAGGCAGACAGACAAGCAGACAGCAGCAGCAGCAGAAGATGCAGTAAGGGTCAACCAAGCATAAAATCAGCGTCCTGGGATGGACCTTGCTGGAAAATTGCATTTCACAACTTAAAGCATCGTGGAGTGACACACTGGAAATACAGCTCTGTCTGGCCGACACTTTCCCTTCCATCACTACTTTCTGCCCACCCAGACACTTTCTGCCTACCTAGACACTTTCTGCCTACCCAGACACTTTCTGCCTACCCAGACACTTACTGCTTAGGTTTTGTTGGTTAATTGGACCTTTAAAGTACTACACGAGGGTCAATAAGGCTGCAGGTCACCTGTACACCACCAGTCAAGAATACTTTAATACCTAAATTATTCTTAAATTCTGTGTATATACACTGAGAGGTATACCTCAGTGTATATACACTGAGAGGTATACCTCAGTGTATATACACTGAGAGGTATACCTCAATGTATATGCACAGAGGTATATCAAGGGATGCCTTGATGTTCTTGAAGGGCTCCTGAGCTAAGAAATTAACGCTCTCTCTCACAAACACACACTCCTGGAGGGGCCAGGAGCTGAGACTCGACCTCTGTAGCCACAATTAAGTGAGTACACATAATATATATGTCGTGCCGAATAGGTAAAAATTGCTATTTTGGCTTAAATATCAACGCTCTTCTTGCCGAATAAGACAAGCGAAAATTTGTGTATGCAATAATTTCGCAAAAATCATTCTCAATCTAACGGAAAAAAATATATTTCATTGTGTTTGTTTATTATTAAATTATTTTAAACTTATCTAAAATCTATTTAGTTGGATTAGGCTAAATTAAATTGTGCTTGTTATAATAAGGTTAAGTTTTCTAAGGTTCTTTTTGTACAAAATTATTAATTTTTACATTAACATAAATGAAAAAAATATATCTTTAAACGTATAAGAATTTTGTTTAGAAAGGACTTAATTTTAAATGAGTTCTTGCTAATTGACCAGTTTTATCTATTCGGCACGACATATATATATACAGTGGACCCTCGGTTAACGAATACCCCGGAAATCGTGCAATTATGTAAGTATAATTTTGTAAGTTCTTGTGGAAGTGTATTTTTGGGGGTCTGAAATAGACTAACCTACGTGAAATTTTTCCTTAAGGGAGTAAATTCGTTCGGTAATGGCACTTGAGCAGACTTCAGGAGTGAAGTTTTTACGAAACTCGGGGGTCCACTGTATATATATACATGTATACTATATATATATATATATATATATATATATATATATATATATATATATATATATATATATATATATATATATATATATATATATACTATATGTATAAACCCTTTTTCTATTTAACCTATCAAAATAAGCTACAGAAGACTATAATCAGGTGAAAGCAACTTAAGTTGTTTGATATCTTGAGTCCACCTGAAGACAGCCAGGGGAAACTACGCAATTTTCCCAAGTCGAGTGTCGAAGGGAGACTGTGAGAGACTTCCAAACTGTGAAAAATGGATGATAGCCAGAACAGCGACGCGGAACGATTGAATTAAATCCACGGAGGAAAGTTGATCCCAATTGAATTATAGCTGGCAGAGGATCTATCTGGAATCTGACTCTCTGATACGAATTGAAGGTGGAATTATTGACGTGAAACACAAGACTTGGGAGGGAGAGAGAGAGAGAGAGAGAGAGAGAGAGAGAGAGAGACTGGGGTGAACCGGTGATGACCTGAATTGCACTGTTGTAGTTGACTCAGTGACAGAAAACAACAAGACTTGTTAGAAATCGTGAGTTGTAGTTTAAGGCTGAGGTACTGGATACCTTGTATCAAGGCTGAGGTACTGGATACCTTGTATCAAGGCTGATGTACTGGATACCTTGTATCA
>WNWK01010729.1:0-35000 GCA_009830355.1 Cherax destructor | reverse complement strand
ACGGATTCCGGGAAGGCAAATCCTGTGTAACAAACCTCCTAGAGTTCTATGATAAAGTAACAGAGGTAAGGCAGGAGAGAGAAGGGTGGGTTGATTGCATTTTCCTGGACTGCAGGAAGGCCTTCGACACAGTTCCTCACATGAGATTAGTAAAGAAGTTGGAAGAACAAGCAGGTATAACAGGAAGGGCACTGGAATGGATCAGGGAATACCTCAAAGGGAGACAACAACGGGTCATGGTGCGTGGTGAGGTATCACAGTGGGCGCCTGTGACGAGTGGTGTACCGCAGGGGTCAGTCCTAGGACCAGTGTTATTCCTGGTATATGTAAATGACATGACGGATGGGATAGACTCAGAAGTGTCTCTATTCGCGGATGATGTGAAAATAATGAGGAGAATCACATCGGAAGAGGACCAGGCAGGGCTGCAAACAGACCTGGACAAGCTCGACATCTGGTCTAGCAGTTGGCAACTCGAATTCAATCCCTCCAAATGCAAAGTCATGAGGATCGGAGAAGGGCAAAGAAGACCGCTGACAGAGTACAAGCTAGGCGGACAAAGGCTACAAACCTCGGCAAAGGAGAAAGACCTTGGAGTGAGTATAACGCCAAGCACGTCTCCGGAGGCACACATCAACCAGATAACTGCGGCAGCATATGGGCGTCTGGCAAACCTTAGATTAGCGTTCCGTTACCTTAACAAGGAATCGTTCAAGACACTGTATACCGTGTACGTCAGGCCCATACTAGAATATGCAGCACCAGTCTGGAACCCACACCTGGTCAAGCACGTAAGGAAACTAGAGAAAGTGCAAAGGTTTGCGACAAGGTTAGTTCCACAACTCAGGGGTCTGTCTTATGAAGAAAGGTTGAGGGAAATAAGACTAACAACACTGGAGGAAAGAAGGGTCAGAGGAGACATGATAACGACATACAAAATACTGCGGGGAATTGACAAGGTAGATAGTGACAGGTTGTTTCAGAGAGGGAACACAGAAACAAGGGGACACAACTGGAAGCTGAAGACTCAGATGAGTCAAAGGGATGTCAGGAAACATTTCTTCAGCCACAGAGTAGTCAGGAAGTGGAATGGACTAGAGAAAGATATAGTGGAGTTAGGAACCATACATAGTTTTAAGACAAGGTATGATAAAGCTCATGGAGCAGGGAGAGCAGAGACCCAGTAGCAGACAGCGAAGAGGCGGGGCCAGGAGCTGAGTCTCGACCCCTGCAACCACAATTAGGTGAGTACAATTAGGTGAGTACAGACACAGACACACAGACACAGACACACAGATCTGGACAGGCTGCAAGCCTGGTCCAGCAACTGTCTCCTGGAGTTCAACCCCACCAAGTGCAAAGTCATGAAGATTGGGGAAGGGCAAAGAAGACCGCAGACGGAGTACAGTCTAGGGGGGCCAGAGACTGCAAACCTCACTCAAGGAAAAAGATCTTGGGTTGAGTATAACACCAGGAACATCTCTTGAGGCGCACATCAACCAAATAACTGCTGCAGCATACGGGCGCCTAGCAAACCTAAGAACAACATTCCGACATCTTAATAAAGAATCGTTCAGGACCCTGTACACTGTGTACGTTAGGCCCATACTGGAGTATGCAGCACCAGTTTGGAACCCACACCTAGCCAAGCACGTGAAGAAGCTCGAGAAAGTGCAAAGGTTTGCAACAAGACTAGTCCCGGAGCTAAGGGGTATGTCCTACGAGGAGAGGTTAAGGGAAATCGACCTGACGACACTGGAGGACAGGAGAGATAGGGGGATATGATAACAACATATAAGATACTGAGAGGAATTGACAAAGTGGACAGAGACAGAATGTTCCAGAGATGGGACACAGCAACAAGGGGACACAGTTGGAAGCTGAAGACTCAGATGAATCACAGGGATGTTAGGAAGTATTTCTTCAGTCACAGAGTTGTCGGGAAGTGGAATAGTTTAGGAAGCGATGTAGTCGAGGCAGGGTCAATACATAGCTGTAAGCAGAGGTATGATAAAGCTCATGACGCAGGGAGAGTGACCCAGTAGCGGCCAGTGAAGAGGCGGGGCCAGGAGCTATGACTCGACCCCTGCAACCACAACTAGGTGAGTACAGACAGACACACACACACACAGACAGACACAGACAGACACACAGACAGACACACAGACAGAGACACACAGACAGAGACACACAGACAGACACACAGACAGAGACACAGAGACACAGAAAGAGACAGAGACACAGACACACATACAGAGACAGACACAGATACACAGACTCCAAAGGCTCCACCCCCCCCACACCCTCACCTTATCCCCTTTCTCCCCCCCCTAATCCCTTCTCCCTAAAATCCCCTAACCTATCTATCTACCTCTCTCTCTCTGTCCCCATCTCCATCTCTCTCTCCCCCAGCTACTCTCTCCCCAACTCCCTCTCTCTCCCCATCTCTTCTCTCTCACCCCATCTCTCTCCCTCTCCTCTCTCTCCCCATCTCTCTCCTTTTCTCTCTCTCTCTCCTCTCTTTCTCTCTCTCTCTCTCTCTCTCTCTCTCCTCTCTCTCTCTCTCTCTCTCTCTCTCTCTCTCTCTCTCTCTCTCTCCATTTCTCTCTCTCCCCACCTCTCTCTCCCCATCTCTCTCTCCCCATCTCTCTCCCCCTCTCTCTCCTCATACCTCTCCTTCTCCACCCTTCCCTCCTCCCTTCTCCCTCTGGTCCCCGAATCCTCTCTCTCTCACTTTTCTCTCATGTCCATGAGGACTCAAAGAACCCGGGGACCAGAGAAGGGTCCTGGTGGGGGGGGGGGAGTGGATGGAGGAGCAGTGCAAAAGGATGGAACAAGAGTGGGGGAGAAAACTAGGATAGCTTTCTGCAAAAATGGAGGCAGAGCTTTCTGTGAAATTGGAAAAGAGGTTGGAGGAGGAGAAGAAGAATTGGGAGTCGCAAGTCAAAGCTGCAGTAGCCAGGATAAAGGTCCTGGAAAATGAGGTAAACAGACTGAAGCAGGTTACAGGGGGGGTCGACCAGAAAAGACACAGCATTAGGGGGGCCCATCAGGAAGGAAATCAGTAAACGAGATGATGGAATATGTGACAACAATATGCAAGGAAGCTGAGGAGAGGTTTGTACCCAAGGGTAACAGAAACAACGAAAAAGCCAGGATGAGCCCGTTTTTCACCCAAAGGTGCAGGGAGGCCAAAACCAAGTGTGCTAGGGAATGGAAGAAGTATAGAAGGCAAAGAACCCAGGAGAATAAGGAGAGCAGTCGTAGAGCCAGAAACGAATATGCACAGGTAAGAAGGGAGGCCCAACGACAGTATGAGAATGACATAGCAGTGAAAGCCAAATCTGACCCGAAGCTGTTGTACAGTCACATCAGGAGGAGAACAACAGTCAAGGACCAGGTGATCAGGCTGAGGAAGGAAGGAGGGGAGGTCACAAGAAATGACATGAGATTCAAAGAAGTGTTCACAGAGGAGATAGAAGGGCCTCCAGAAAGGAGGAGATGTAGGGTACACCATCAAGTGCTGGACACAATACACACAACTGAGGAGGAAGTGAAGAGGCTACTAAGCGAGCTGGATACCTCAAAGGCGATGGGGCCAGATAACATTTCTCCATGGGTCCTGAGAGAGGGAGCAGAGGAGCTATGTGTACCCCTAACAACAATCTTCAACACGTCTATCAAAACAGGGCAACTACCTGAGGTATGGAAGACAGCAAATGTAGTTCCAATCTTTAAAAAAGGAGACAGGAACGTAGCACTAAACTACAGACCAGTGTCACTACATGTATAGTATGCAAAGTCATAGAGAAGATTATCAGGAGAAGAGTGGTGGAGCACCTAGAAAGGAATGAGCTTATCAACGACGGCCAACATGGTTTCAGGGACGGGAAATCCTGTGTCACAAACCTACTGGAGTTCTATGACAGGGTGACAGCAGTAAGACAAGAGAGAGAGAGAGAGAGAGAGAGAGAGAGGTGGGTAGATTGCATATTCTTGGACTGTAAGAAGGCATTTGACGCAGTTCCACACAAGAGATTAGTGCAGAAGATGGAGGACCAGGCAGGTATAACAGGGAAGGCACTACAATGGATCAGGGAATACCTGTCAGGAAGACAGCAGCGAGTCATGGTACGTGGCGAGATGTCAGAGTGGGCGCCGGTGACGAGTGGGGTTCCACAGGGGTCAGTCCTAGGACCGGTGCTGTTTCTGGTATTTGTGAACGACATGACGGAAGGAATAGACTCCGAAGTGTCCCTGTTTGCAGATGATGTGAAGTTGATGAGAAGAATTCAATCGGACGTGGACCAGGCAGAACTACAAAGAGATCTGGACAGGCTGCAAGCCTGGTCCAGCAATTGGCTCCTGGAGTTCAACCCCACCAAGTTCAAAGTCATGAAGATTGGGGAAGGGCAAAGAAGACCGCAGAAGGAGTACAGTCTAGGGGGTCAGAGACTACAAACCTCAATCAAGGAAAAAGATCTTGGGGTGAGTATAACACCAGGCACATCTCCTGAGGCGCACATCAACCAAATAACTGTTGCAGCATACGGGCGCCTAGCTAACCTAAGAACAGCATTCCGACATCTTAATAAAGAATCGTTCAGGACCCTGTACACTGTGTACGTTAGGACAATACTGGAGTATGCAGCACCAGTTTGGAACCCACATCTAGCCAAGCACGTAAATAAGCTAGAGAAAGTGCAAAGGTTTGCAACAAGACTAGTCCCGGAGCTAAGGGGTATGTCCTACGTGTAGAGGTTAAGTGAAATCGACCTGACGACACTGGAGGACAGGAGAGATAGGGGGGACATGATAACGACATATAAGATACTGAGAGGAATAGACAAGGTGGACAGAGACAGAATGTTCCAGAGATGGGACACAGCAACAAGGGGACACAGTTGGAAGTTGAAGACTCTAATGAATCACAAGGATGTTAGGAAGTATTTCTTCAGTCATAGAGTGGTTGGGAAGTGGAATAGCTTGGGAAGCGATGTAGTGGAGGCAGGTTCCATACATAGCTTTAAGGAGAGGTATGATAAAGCTCATGGAGCAGGGAGCGTGACCCAGTAGCGGCCAGTGAAGAGGCGGGGCCAGGAGCTATGACTCGACCCCTGCAACCACAACTAGGTGAGTACAACTAGTTGAGTACAGACACAGACACACACACAGAGAGATAGAGATAAAGAGACAAGGAAAGAAAGAGATAGAGAGAGGTGAGCATGGCATGGTATTCTAGCAGGTATAATGTGCTCCAGTTATACCGTGTAACCTGGAGTCCAGTTCTCTCTCCCAACACAACTTTCCTACCAATATATATGCAAATAATCATGTCGCTCTTTGGTTATATTAACTTGTGTTGTGTACAGCCATAAGTGTCAGTCTGGCCTCTGTTAGCAGCTGGAAAATAATGAGTGTTCTCCCTAGTATAATTATAATAGTATTAATATAACTACTAGCACGAATATGGAACAAGGGTAGCAACACTAGTAGTGTTCCATGATGCAACAACACTAGCAGTTAGTGTTCCGTGATGCAACAACACTAGCAGTTAGTGTTCCGTGATGCAACAACACTAGTAGTTAGTGTTCCATGATGCAACAATAGCAGTTAGTGTTCCATGATGCAACAACAACACTAGTAGTTACTGTTCCATGATGTTACAACACTAGCAGTTAGTGTTCCGTGATGCAACAACACTAGTAGTTAGTGTTCCATAATGTAACAATAGCAGTTTGTGTTCCATGATGCAACAACAACACTAGCAGTTAATGTTCCATGATCCAACAACAACACTGGCAGTTAGTGTTCCATGATCCAACAACAACACTAGCAGTTAATGTTCCATGATCCAACAACAACACTAGCAGTTAGTGTTCCATGATGCAACAACAACACTAGCAGTTAGTGTTCCATGATGCAACAACAACACTAGCAGTTAGTGTTCCATGATGCAACAACAACACTAGCAGTTAGTGTTCCATGATCCAGCAACAACACTGACAGTGTTCCATGATGGAACAACAACACTAGCAGTTAGTGTTCCATGATGCAACAACAACACTAGCAGTTAGTGTTCCATGATGCAACAACAACACTAGCAGTTAGTGTTCCATGATGCAACAACAACACTAGCAGTTAGTGTTCCATGATGCAACAACAATACTAGCAGTTAGTGTTCCATGATGCAACAACAATACTAGCAGTTAGTGTTCCATGATGCTACAACAACACTAGCAGTTAGTGTTCCATGATGCAACAACAATACTAGCAGTTAGTGTTCCATGATGCAACAACAATACTAGCAGTTAGTGTTCCATGATGCAACAACAATACTAGCAGTTAGTGTTCCATGATGCTACAACAACACTAGCAGTTAGTGTTCCATGATGCAACAACAACACTAGCAGTTAGTGTTCCATGATGCTACAACAACACTAGCAGTTAGTGTTCCATGATGCAACAACAATACTAGCAGTTAGTGTTTCATGATGCTACAACAACACTAGCAGTTAGTGTTCCATGATGCAACAACAACACTAGCAGTTAGTGTTCCATGATGCTACAACAATACTAGCAGTTAGTGTTCCATGATACAACAACAACACTAGCAGTTAGTGTTCCATGATGCTACAACAATACTAGCAGTTAGTGTTCCATGATGCTACAACAATACTAGCAGTTAGTGTTCCATGATACAACAACAATACTAGCAGTTAGTGTTCCATGATGCAACAACAACAATACTAGCAGTTAGTGTTCCATGATGCAACAACAACAATACTAGCAGTTAGTGTTCCATGATGCAACAACAACACTAGCAGTTAGTGTTCCATGATGCAACAACAGCCAGGTACCATTGACCTTCAATTTGCACCTGACAATTTTATACTACATTTAGGCTCCAACTGCAACTTGATAAGCACGAAGCAACGTTTTGCACGCACACGCGCACGCACACGCACACACACACACACAAAGAAGAGGTATGACAAAGCTCATGAAGCGGGGAGGGAGTGGACCTAGTAGCGACCAGTGAAGAGGCGGGGCCAGGAGCTATGACTCGACCCTTGGACCCACACTTAGGTCAGTACACACACACACACACCAAATATCTGCCGACTTCCCTTCCAAATTTCGATTTATATCTACCCTGGCTGCTATATACACACACCCAGATATTTTACACCAACTCTCCCTGATTCTTATATAGAAAGTTCACCTTTAGCAGCATCTCACAAGCGTTTATCAAAAATCTATATCTGTATCTTGTGCATACATCAATAGCTGAAGCTGAAGGCAGCAATACTGATATTTGGTGAATGTTTTATTCATATCTTCGATGCGTGAATAATGTTTCTGGTAAAATGGGAGACGTGTTTGTTTTGACGAGAGTATTTTTGTTACCGTGGCTTGTGTGGTTTAAGTTCTGTTG
Organism: Cherax destructor; assembly: GCA_009830355.1. NCBI lineage: Eukaryota > Metazoa > Arthropoda > Malacostraca > Decapoda > Parastacidae > Cherax > Cherax destructor. The sequence continues at coordinate 27,562 of WNWK01010729.1, read as the reverse complement.
GGTACACGAGGGTCATTAAGAGTACACCACCAGTCACTACACGAGGGTCATTAAGAGTACACCACCAGTCACTACACGAGGGTCATTAAGACTACATGTCACCTGTACACCACCAGTCACTACACGAGGGTCATTAAGACTGTATGTCACCTGTACACCACCAGTCACTACACGAGGGTCATTAAGACTACATGTCACCTGTACACCATCAGTCAAGAATATTTTAATACCCTAAACCGAATTAAATCCTCTGTCTTCAATAAAACTATTAAATCCACTCTTGATCCCCTAGTAATGGAATTAGCAAACCAAGTATTAAGCAAACTTTGAACTCTCCTCCTAAACAACTCACCCTTTGATAAGCCCCTTGCTTAAAACACCCATATAAACAGCCCCTTTTTCAAAACAAACAGTCCCCCTTGAACAAGCACCCACATAAACAGGCCTGTTTCAAAACACCCCCTCCCCTTTGAACAAACACCAAGACTGCGCCATATGACGACAGCAAACGAGAAATCAGAAATCCATACCAGGCAAAGGTATAACTTTCCCAAAGGTTAATTAACATGTAGATTGGCAGGCAGGTCTGGCGATGAGGCAGAGGTGTCGAAATAACTCTCTGACTGTCCCCTTGACCGAAGGTGTCAGCAGCGTGTGGTGGTGGTGTCAGACGCGTCAAGTGGTGTCAGACGTGTGAAATGGACGTGTGGGTGTCAGAGTTGTGTGGTGGTGGTGGTGTCAGAGTTGTGTGGTGGTGGTGTCAGAGTTGTGTGGTGGTGGTGTCAGAGTTGTGTGGTGGTGGTTTCAGACGTGTGGTGGTGGTGTCAGACGTGTGGTGGTGGTGTCAGACGTGTGGTGGTGGTGTCAGACGTGTGGTGGTGGTGTCAGACGTGTGGTGGTGGTGTCAGATGTGTGGTGGTGGTTTCAGACGTGTGGTGGTGGTTTCAGACGTGTGGTGGTGGTGTCAGACGTGTGGTGGTGGTGTCAGACGTGTGGTGGTGGTGTCAACGGTCTATTTTGGAAGTGTCAGCGATAAATATTCCTGGGATCTGATCGTAGCAACTAATCAGAAATCCTGAGTGTCAGAGAATCATTATATCCCAACTTCTATATAATATTGTTGCTGTGATGTGAGGATGCTGGTGTGGGGGTGATGTGAGGATGCTGGTGTGGGGGTGATGTGAGGATGCTGGTGTGGGGGTGATGGTGAGGATGCTGGTGTGGGGGTGATGTGAGGATGCTGGTGTGGGGGTGATGGTGAGGATGTAGTTATTAAGTGGGTCAGAAAGAGAGAGAGCTAGAGAGAAGAGATGACATGTGCTACAAGCCAAATTTAAGTACTTTATATAAAGAAACACACGTTTGTTTAAGTGGGTCAGAAAGAGAGAGAGCTAGAGAGAAGAGATGACATGTGCTACAAGCCAAATTTAAGTACTTTATATAAAGAAACACACGTTTGTTTAAGTGGGTCAGAAAGAGAGAGAGCTAGAGAGAAGAGATGACATGTGCTACAAGCCAAATTTAAGTACTTTATATAAAGAAACACACGTTTGTATGTGTGTGTGTGTGTGTACTCACCTACTTGTACTCACCTATTTGTGGTTGCAGGGGTAGAGACTCAGCTCCTGGCCCCGCCTCTTCACTGATCGCTACTAGGTGTGTGTGTGTGTGCATGTGTATATGTGTGTGTGTGTGTGTCGTGACTGTAGGCTTCATGGTGTGTAGTAAGGCCATAATATCCCCATTCTTCCAGGACTGTAAGTGACTGTAATTGTTCTCCCGACTGTTATTTGAGTCAATAAAGCAAAACATTATAATGTACACTACGTGTCTAGCCTTCACCTAGCACACTAAACACACACACTTGTATATATCCTGTAATTCTCTTCACTTTGATCATACGGATTTCAGTATAGTTTACACCTCTTAATACACATTTCTACCTCTCTCTGTTAGCGCCTTTGGTTCACAAGCGGAGGACCCGGGCTCGATCCTGGGTAAAATCTGGCGATGTACCATTTCCTAAGCGTTGTATAATCACTATGACTTGATAAATCCCACTGTGTGGGCGAAACGTTGTCAATAAAGGATTGCATTATATTGCATTTGTGTCTATTTTTCCATAATGTGTGCCATAGCTCGATTGCTAGCGCACTCAGGTCACATTCTGAGGTCCGTGGCGCGATCACGGGTACGAATGGAAACATTACGATGTGTTTCCTTTAGATACCTGCTGTCCCTCTTCACCTAGCGGTAAAAGAGGTACCAGGGTGTTAGTCGACTGGTGTGGGTCGCATCCTGGGAACAAAACTGACCAAATTTGCCCGAAATGTTTTTTATATTGTATGTCACTGATGTCAGCTATGGTCTGTATAAGTTGTATCAGGTACTTGTAGAAATAAAGATTATTATTATTATTAACATTATTTTTATGACGTAAGGGTTTCTAGAGGGTCAATAGACGACGACCTATCCAATAGCCCTGTGTAACCATGTCAGTAAAGGCGAAATCTCCTTGTAGTTGACCTTTGCCTCGACGGACATACTGTGTCACTCTTGCTTTTAGACAAATTGAGAACTAAGCCTTCAATTTTCCTCAACAATACGAGAGGCGGGCGTAAAAAAAAGAGGTCTGGAGGCGGCCCTAATGCAACAGGGGCACCCCTAAACCCTTCCTGGAACTTAGTAGGGCCATAAAGGGAGGGATGAGGGCCCCCAGGGATGTATGGAGGCTGAGATGCCAGACGTGATGCTCAGCTCTCTCAGGTCTGCTGTGTTGTGTGTTGGTGATGACGCAAAACCTTGGTACGTAACACGACTTTCTCTCTCTCTCTCTCTCTCTCTCTCTCTCTCTCTCTCTCTCTCTCTCTCTCTCTCTCTCTCTCTCTCTCTCTCTCTCTCTCTCTCTCCCTTTCTCTCCCTCTCTCTCCCTTTCTCTCCTTCTCTCTCTCTCTCTCTCTCCCTCTCTTTACACAGGGTTTGACAAGGTTAGGTTAAGGATTCTTAACTTTATTGACAAGCTTAGAGCTGTTACCTACATCAGCTCATTTGAAAGCATTTTTATTGTTATGAAACATACAAGTATGGAACAGGATGAAGTTGGAGCCACCTGTGGGTCAGCATTTTCATTTGATCAACTGACTTTATCTCGTTGACATCATAATGGTGTACGAATGTGTTCCAGACTCGAGTCATCCTGGGGATAAATGATCTCAGATGAAGTGATGTTCTGGAGAAGGGTACAGCCAGAGTGAAGTTGCTGCTTCCTGCCCGTCTTGTGGTATATAAGCTTGCTTTTCTCTGCTCTCTCTATCTCTCTATCTCTCTCTATCTCTCTATCTCTCTCTCTCTCTCTCTCTCTCTCTCTCTCTCTCTCTCTCTCTCTCTCTCTCTCCCTCCCTCCTCCCCTCTTCCTCCCCCTCTTCCTCCCCCTCTTCCTCCCCGTCTTCCTCCCCCTCTTCCTCCCCCTCTTCCTCTCCCTCTCTCTCTTCCTCTTTCCATATCTCTGTCTCATTTCCTTATATTTCCTCCGATATTCGGCATTTTTACCTTTCATCGTCTCCCACGCCTACAAATATATCAGTGGGCCAACACCTGGGTATCTTTCACTGAACATGTTTCGCCCACCAGTCTTATTTTTCAATATATTACATAGTTTTGAACGAAAGACTGATCCCCTTATCAGCAACTGTTTTCTGCAGACTGAGGCACTGATAACCTCACTACCATCTATCCGTATTTAATTCTACAAGACTGAATGACTGATCACTCTTTTCCTACAGTTTTCCATTTATGTCCCTGTGTCGTGTAGATGAGCACCTACTGCTGCTGTTCACCTAGCACCTACTGCTGCTGTTCACCTAGCACCTACTGCTGCTGTTCACTTTGCACCTACTGCTGCTGTTCACCTTGCACCTACTGCTGCTGTTCACCTAGCACCTACTGCTGCTGTTCATCTAGCACCTACTGCTGCTGTTCACCAAGCACCTACTGCTGCTGTTCACCTAGGACCTACTGCTGCTGTTCACCTTGCACCTACTGCTACTGTTCATCTAGCACCTACTGCTGCTGTTCACCTAGCACCTACTGCTGCTGTTCACCTAGCACCTTCACTTAGTAATAGATAAATAGGTGCTGATAGACTTTTGTTGCCTGGAAAGGACTTATATACTGGGTCTTCCTGGGATACTAAACCTAGTGCTTGGTTATACCTGGAGTATACCTGGAGGGCGTTCCAGGGGTCAACGCCCCCGCGGCCCTGTCCATGACCAGGCCTCGTGGTGCATCAGGACCTGATCAACCAGGCTGTTACCACTGGACGTAGAAACCACAGTCCGGTTGGTTAGGTACTGAATTTAGGTGCCTGTCCAGGTATATACTCCTAGGTAACAGTCTACTAACAGCTATCTACTGCTAGGTAACAGATGGATTAGGAACTTGCAGTTGAATTAAAGCATCAATCATCAATCAACAATTGCTTGAAATTCCACTAGACTGTCTTGCAAGATACAACAAATATTACAAAAATTGCATATTGAAAAAAAATGAGTAAATGGTAGTATCAGGAAACAGGACAAAAGTGTTTCCTGAGTCAGGTCTTAGTTATATAATGACCCGCAGCTGGAGCTTTTGGTAATCTGACAGAGGCCTTCCGCTGGCTTACCCTTCCATCCTTTTAGAAAGCTTTAGTCGAGATGGGTATCATTTAAAAGGCTTTATTTTGGGCTAATATGTTAGATGAGAACTTTTACAACAGAGAATTTGATACTAATATGATAGATTTTGAACCTTCAAAACATAAGATTTAATTCCAGTGTAGAAGATTGTGAACTTTTAAAATAGGGGATTTAAAATCTGAAATATTGCTTTCTAAGGTATATGTGTATATATATATATATATATATATATATGTCGTGCAGAATAGGTAAAACTTGCCATTTTGGCTTCAACAGCAACGCTCTTCTTGCCGAATAAGGCAAGCGAAAATTTGTGTATGCAATAATTACGCAAAAATCATTCTGAACCTAACGAAAAAAAATATATTTCATTGCATTTGTTTATTATTAAATTATTTTAAACTTATCTAAAATATATTTAGTTGGATTAGGCTAAATTAAATTGCGCTTGTTATAATAAGGTTAGGTAAGTTTTCTAAGGTTCTTTTGATACAAAATTATTAATTTTTTACATTAACATAAATGAAAAAAATATGTATCTTTAAACGTATAAGTGAAAATTTTAGAAAGAACTAAATATTAAATGAGTTCTTGCTAATTTTACCTATTTTACCTATTCGGCACGACATATATATATATATATGTATATATATATATATATATATATATATATAAAATATGTTCTAAGCCAACAAATAGTGATATATAGTACTTGAGCTTATTCCTCTGTTTCGCCCGTGATTTTTTCTTTATCTAGAATGATAGTGTAGTCGGGGGCAAAACATTGTAATGAAGGTTTGACTGCAGACACGGGACCAGCAGTTGTTTATTGATTTGGTGGGGAGAGACTAGTAATTATCCAGTCATGGTAAATTGTCTGGCTGCCCACCACTACTACCCTGCCCTCCACCACAACCACCCTGCCCTCCACCACCACCACCACCCTGTCCTCCACCACCACCCTGTCCATCCCACCACCACACCCTGCCCTCCACCACCACCACCACCCTGCCCTCCACCACCACCCACCCTGTCCTCCACCACCACCACCCTTCCTCCACCACCACCACCCTGCCCTCCACCACCACCACCACCCTGCCCTCCACCACCACCACCACCCTGTCCTCCACCACCACCACCCTGTCCTCCACCACCACCACCCTGCCCTCCACCACCACCCTGTCCTCCACCACCACCACCCTGTCCTCCACCACCACCACCCTGTCCTCCACCACCACCACCACCCTGCCTCCACCACCACTACCACCACCCTGCCCTCCACCACCACCACCCTGTCCTCCACCACCACCTACCCCCTGCCTCCACCACCACCACCCCTGCCTCCCACCACCACCACTACCACCCTGCCCTCCACCACCACCACTACCACCCTGCCCTACCACCACCACTCCACCCTGCCCTCCACCACCACCACTACCACCCTGCCCTCCACCACCACCACCCACCCTGCCCTCCACCACCACCACCCTGCTCTCCACCACCACCACTACCACCCTGCCCTCCACCACCACCACTACCACTACCACCCTGCCCTCCACTACCATCACCACCGCCACCCTGCCCTCCACATCCACCACCGCCACCCTGCCCTCCACCACCACCACTACCACCCTGCCCTCCACCACCACCACTACCACCCTGCCCTCCACCACCACCACCCTGCCCTGCACCACCACCACCCTGCCCTCCACCACCACCACCCTGCCCTCCACTACCACCCTGCCGTCCAACACCACCCTGCCCACCACTACCACCCTGTTACAGGGTGGTGGAGTGGCACAGAACACCCCCTACAGGGTGTCCCACAAGTATTGAACCAGGATATCGTCGCCTGTCACATCCTGATATCCTTCACAGGATGTCGATAAACAGTTTGGCATCAATTTTACTGAGAGAAACGTCGCTTCGCCAGGGACGTCATCGATTAACGTGAAAATTGATAGCATCCCATGTGGGTGAAACGTCTTAAAATATCCATTAAAATACATCTTGTGTCTAAACAACTCAGTATTTAATGCCTGATATCTAATACGTGTCTAGTACATATGTCTAATACATATATCGTTGTCTAATACATCTACACGTGTCTAATACATGTATCAATAATACATAGATTCAACCTATGTGAATAAAAACTTTTAACTTCCATGTTTCTCATTATTTTCTGTGGAGTTGAGACACACTGGATCATCACCTTGGTGAGGAAGCAAGCCAGTGTTCCCGTGGCTTTAAAGCAAGCCAGTGTTCCCGTGGCTTTAATAGTGATGAGGAATGTTGGTATATATGTGAGGAGCTTGATACCGGGGAGGGAAGGTCGCTGGTGTTGATACTGGACCAAGACTGTGGATGGTCGCTGGTGTTGCTACTGGACCAAGACTGTGGATGGTTGCTGGTGTTGCTACTGGACCAAGACTGTGGATGGTTGCTGGTGTTGCTACTGGACCAAGACTGTGGATGGTCGCTGGTGTTGCTACTGGACCAAGACTGTGGATGGTTGCTGGTGTTGCTACTGGACCAAGACTGTGGATGGTTGCTGGTGTTGCTACTGGACCAAGACTGTGGATGGTCGCTGGTGTTGCTACTGGACCAAGACTGTGGAAGGTCGCTGGTGTTGATACTGGTCCAAGACTGTGGATGGTCGCTGGTGTTGATACTGGACCAAGACTGTGGATGGTTGCTGGTGTTGCTACTGGACCAAGACTGTGGATGGTTGCTGGTGTTGCTACTGGACCAAGACTGTGGATGGTCGCTGGTGTTGATACTGGACCAAGACTGTGGATGGTTGCTGGTGTTGCTACTGGACCAAGACTGTGGAAGGTCGCTGGTGTTGATACTGGACCAAGACTGTGGATGGTCGCTGGTGTTGATACTGGACCAAGACTGTGGATGGTTGCTGGTGTTGCTACTGGACCAAGACTGTGGATGGTTGCTGGTGTTGCTACTGGACCAAGACTGTGGATGGTCGCTGGTGTTGCTACTGGACTAAGACTGTGGAAGGTCGCTGGTGTTGCTACTGGTCCAAGACTGTGGATGGTCGCTGGTGTTGCTACTGGTCCAAGACTGTGGATGGTCGCTGGTGTTGCTACTGGACCAAGACTGTGGATGGTCGCTGGTGTTGCTACTGGTCCAAGACTGTGGATGGTCGCTGGTGTTGCTACTGGTCCAAGACTGTGGATGGTCGCTGGTGTTGCTACTGGTCCAAGACTGTGGATTTTCGCTGGTGTTGCTACTGGACCAAGACTGTGGATGGTCGCTGGTGTTGCTACTGGACCAAGACTGTGGATGGTCGCTGGTGTTGCTACTGGTCCAAGACTGTGGATGGTCGCTGGTGTTGCTACTGGTCCAAGACTGTGGATGGTCGCTGGTGTTGCTACTGGACCAAGACTGTGGATGGTCGCTGGTGTTGCTACTGGACCAAGACTGTGGATGGTCGCTGGTGTTGCTACTGGACCAAGACTGTGGATGGTCGCTAGTGTTGCTACTGGTCCAAGACTGTGGATGGTCGCTGGTGTTGCTACTGGTCCAAGACTGTGGATGGTCGCTGGTGTTGCTACTGGACCAAGACTGTGGATGGTCGCTGGTGTTGCTACTGGACAAAGACTGTGGATGGTCGTTGGTGTTGCTACTGGTCCAAGACTGTGGATGGTCGCTGGTGTTGCTACTGGACCAAGACTGTGGATGGTCGCTGGTGTTGCTACTGGACCAAGACTGTGGATGGTCGCTGGTGTTGCTACTGGACCAAGACTGTGGATGGTCGTTGGTGTTGCTACTGGACCAAGACTGTGGATGGTCGCTTGTGTTGCTACTGGACCAAGACTGTGGATGGTCGCTGGTGTTGCTACTGGACCAAGACTGTGGATGGTCGCTGGTGTTGCTACTGGACCAAGACTGTGGATGGTCGCTGGTGTTGCTACTGGACCAAGACTGTGGATGGTCGTTGGTGTTGCTACTGGTCCAAGACTGTGGGTATAAAGATTGCTTCCGAACTAGAGGAAGATTACTGTTATAGCATCATTACGACTTTCTTGGGAGGAGGAGGAGGGAGAAAGAATGGGTATTGCTTTCTTTTAAGGAAGATAGATAAGGAGAAGAAGAAGAGAGAGAGAGTGCAAGGGAGTGTATGTGTGTGTGTGTACTCACCTATTTGTGGTTGCAGGGGTCGAGACATAGGTCCTGGTCCCGACTGTTCACTGATTGCTACTCTCTCCCTGCTCCATGAGCTTTATCATACCTCGTCTTAAAACTATGTATGGTTCTTGCCTCCACCACGTCACTTGCCAGACTATTCCACTTCTTGGCAACTCTGTGGCTGAAGAAATACTTCCTAACATCCCTATGACTTATCTGAGTCTTCAACTTCCAATTGTGACACCTTGTTTCTGTGTCCCATCTCTGGAACATCCTGTCTCTGTCCACCTTGTCGATTCCTCTCAGTATTTTGTATGTCGTTATCATGTCTTTCCTATCCCCCCTGTCCTCCAGTGTCGTTAGGCCGATTTCCTTTAACCTTACTTCGTAGGACATTCCCCTTAGCTCTGGGACTAGTCTTGTTGCAAACCTTTGCCCTTTCTCTAATTTCTTGACGTGCTTGATCAGGTGTGGGTTCCAAACTGTTTTTTTTGTTTTGTTTTGTGTACTCACCTAATTGTACTCACCTAATTGTGGTTGCAGGGGTCGAGACTCAGCTCCTGGCCCCGCCTCTTCGCTGTCTGCTACTGGGTCTCTGCTCTCCCTGCTCCATGAGCTTTATCATACCTTGTCTTAAAACTGTGTATGGTTCCTGCCTCCACTATATCATTCTCTAGTCCATTCCACTTCCTGACTACTCTGTGGCTGAAGAAATGTTTCCTGACATCCCTTTGACTCATCTGAGTCTTCAGCTTCCAGTTGTGTCCCCTTGTTTCTGTGTTCCTCTCTGAAACAACCTGTCACTATCTACCTTGTCAATTCCCGCAGTATTTTGTATGTCGTTATCATGTCTCCTCTGACCCTTCTTTCCTCCAGTGTTGTTAGTCCTATTTCCCTCAGCCTTTCTTCATAAGACAGACCCCTGAGTTGTGGAACTAACCTTGTCGCAAACCTTTGCACTTTCTCTAGTTTCTTGACGTGCTTGACCAGGTGTGGGTTCCAGACTGGTGCTGCATACTCTAGTATGGGCCTGACGTATACGGTATACAGTGTCTTGAACGATTCCTTGTTAAGGTAACGGAACGCTAATCTTAAGTTTGCCAGTCGCCCATATGCTGCCGCAGTTATCTGGTTGATGTGTGCTTCCGGAGACGTGCTTGGTGTTATACTCACCCCAAGGTCTTTCTCCTTTGTTGAGGTTTGTAGCCTTTGTCCACCTAGCCTGTACTCTGTCAGCGGTCTTCTTTGCCCTTCTCCGATCTTCATGACTTTGCATTTGGTGGGGTTAAATTCGAGAAGCCAGTTGCTAGACCAGATGTCAAGCTTGTCCAGGTCACTTTGAAGTCCTGCTTGGTCTTCATCCGATGTGATTCTCCTCATTAATTTCACATCATCTGCGAAAAGAGACACTTCTGAGTCTATCCCATCCGTCATGTCATTCACATATAGCAAGAATAGCACTGGTCCTGTGTGTGTGTGTGTGTGTGTGTTTGTGTGTGTACAGGACCTATATATCCAGAGCAACATCTATTACTAATTGTAATTTTAGATAGGTGAGATTCAGATAATATAGAATATTCTCTGGCGACGTTTCACCTCTTTCAGCATCACTGCCTAGTGGGTAAAAAGTACAAAACATCTTCACTACCGAAGCAAATACAATCAGACATCAGAAGTCACTAGAACTGTACTCCTTGGAACATAGGCGAGAGAGGTGCATCATAATTTACACCGGGGAAAATCCTGGAGGGACCGACCCCCAAACCTTGGGTTTATAGCCTGGGGTTTCGAAACTGAGGACCTCCAGGCTCAGAAAATAGAATAAATCTGGAGGTTTCTACCCTGGAGCTCTTTGAGTAACTTAAACACACACACACACACACACACACACACACACACACACACACACACACACACACACCTCAAAGGGAGGCAACAACGGGTCATGGTGCGTGGTGAGGTATCACAGTGGGCGCCTGTGACGAGCGGTGTACCGCAGGGGTCAGTCCTAGGACCAGTGTTATTCCTGGTATATGTAAATGACATGACGGACGGGATAGACTCAGAAGTGTCTCTATTCGCGGATGATGTGAAAATAATGAGGAGAATCACATCGGAAGAGGACCAGGCAGGGCTGCAAACAGACCTGGACAAGCTCGACATCTGGTCTAGCAGTTGGCTTCTCGAATTCAATCCCTCCAAATGCAAAGTCATGAGGATCGGAGAAGGGCAAAGAAGACCGCTGACAGAGTACAAGCTAGGCGGACAAAGGCTACAAACCTCGGCAAAGGAGAAAGACCTTGGAGTGAGTATAACGCCAAGCACGTCTCCGGAGGCACACATCAACCAGATAACTGCGGCAGCATATGGGCGTCTGGCAAACCTTAGATTAGCGTTCCGTTACCTTAACAAGGAATCGTTCAAGACACTGTATACCGTATACGTCAGGCCCATACTAGAATATGCAGCACCAGTCTGGAACCCACACCTGGTCAAGCACGTAAGGAAACTAGAGAAAGTGCAAAGGTTTGCGACAAGGTTAGTTCCACAACTCAGGGTCTGTCTTATGAAGAAAGATTGAGGGAAATAGGACTAACAACACTGGAGGAAAGAAGGGTCAGAGGAGACATGATAGCGACATACAAAATACTGCGGGAATTGACAAGGTAGATAGTGACAGGATGTTCCAGAGAGGAAACACAGAAACAAGGGGACACAACTGGAAGCTGAAGACTCAGATGAGTCAAAGGGATGTCAGGAAACATTTCTTCAGCCACAGAGTAGTCAGGAAGTGGAATGGACTAGAGAAAGATATAGTGGAGGCAGGAACCATACATAGTTTTAAGACAAGGTATGATAAAGCTCATGGAGCAGGGAGAGCAGAGACCCAGTAGCAGACAGCGAAGAGGCGGGGCCAGGAGCTGAGTCTCGACCCCTGCAACCACAATTAGGTGAGTACACACACACACACACACACATATATATATATATATATATATATATATATATATATATATATATATATATATATATATATATATATATATATAATACCTCCTCATTCAGCTGTCTAGTGGTGAGCCGCGTGGTAAGAAAGGTGCGGGCGTTCCCTCTCTGGATAGCAGCAATGAGTCGTTTCTGTGAAAAGAAGAATAAACAGAAGAAATGCAAAAAAAAAAAAATACGAATAGGGATAGAAATGGAAGTAGAAGAGCTATTCAAGAATGTGGAAATAGTTTGTAAATATAGAAGAACAGCGGGAGGCTTGTTAACTGTTGATTGAAAAGCAAACTTGTTATCCCACAGCCCGGGCTGAGGCAGGACTCCCTGGATGCTTACTGATTAACTCAGCTGTTTCTGCTTGCATCCTGCAGGTCCACAACGCCATCACAACCTGGTTGATCAGGTCCATCCTTCAGAAAGTTGTACCTAGTTAATTGGTGGAGATTACTTACCTCACCATTTTTTGGGTACCTAGTTACCTCGTGGAAACTCCTTACCTGTCCATTTTTGGTTCCTAATTACCTTTGAAAAACGTCTTCCACTTTCCTGTATTTTTGGGGGTACCTAGTTAACTCGTGTAAACTACTTACCTGTTCATTTTTGGTACCTAGTTACCTCGTGCAAATTCCTTAACTCTCCATTTGTTTGGTACCTAATTACCTCTTCCACTTACCTGTCCATTTTTTGGTACCCAATTACCTCTGAAAAATGTCTTCTACTTACCTGTCCATTTTTCGTGGGTTGGTGAGTGGGTCGTATTGGTTTAGAGCATCCTGAGCCCAGCAGGTGTCCTGGGTGGCTGCCTTAAGCCGAAGGTTCGAGTCTCGGCCACTTTTAGTGTTCTTTAATTTAAAATTCCTTGTTTAGGCTCAACTCTGGACACGGTTCAAGCCTCCCGTCCTTCTGTCTATTCATTGATAGTTTAATTCGTTTTTTATCATATATATATATATAATGTCCTGCCGAATAAATAAAACTTGCTATTTTGGCCTAAATAGCAACGCTCTTCTTGCCGAATAAGGCAAGGGAAAATTTGTGTATGCAATAATTTCGCAAAAATTATTCTGCACTTAACGAAAAAATACATATTATATATATATATATATATATATATATATATATATATATATATATATATATATATATATATATATATATATATATATATATATATATATATATAATCTTGCGAAAACCTTCTTCTGGCATTCAAATCCACTGCTAGCAGTACCCTATCCCACATTCCTAAAGCAGCTCGCCCATATGCAGCAGGGAAATTCACAGACCTTCTTAAGCAGGTGAATGGAGGCTCCACCAATTTAGAAGCCCGAGGCATCATTAAAGCATGGCGCAACCTACCCCTGTTTGGCAATGTTTGTCTTGCAGTTCCTGAAAGACGAGGCAAACTGCTAACCACTTCAGTCATCAAGGCAGTGCGCAACTACCCAAGAACAGATAATTGTGTCCCTCTGCCCCACCATCGCAGGAATCACAGAGGTAAACCCAAGAAAAAATTCACTGAAAACGAGAAAATTTGCGCACAGGTTAGCAAAAAAATCTAAGAAGGTAACACAGTGGGAGCAATCAGAATAATTACAAGTGACGACACTGTTGCTCCCAAAGATGAGACCACAGCTCAAGCACTAAGAGACAAGCATCCGACAAGGGACACCATAGCCATCAACAACAACCCTCAAGTAGACCCCATCACTGAACAATTAATTTTGCCAGAATCAGAAGTCTATAAGGCGATAGTGTCATTTCCAGCAGGATCTGCAGGAGGTTACACTGGAATTAGACCACAACACCTCAAAGAGATGGCAAATCCAGTACTCGGAGCATCTGCATCAATTCTCCTCACCGAATTAACAACTTTTGTCAACAACTGCCTGGCTGGGCGAATCCCAGAAGAAATTAAACCTTTTTTTTTTGGAGCCTCATTATGCGCTTTGAAGAAAAAGGATGGGGAAATCAGACCCATTGCTGTTGGTAACACTCTTCGCCGTCTAGTTGCCAAAGCAGCAGTAAGAAACATTCGCCTAGAAGCTGCCAGTTTACTCCAGCCACACCAACTGGGCTTTGGGGTCTCTCAAGGCAGTGAAGCCGCAGCTCATGCGGCAAGGGCCTACATCAGGGATCTACCAGAAGACAAGGCCGTAGTCAAACTTGACTTTAGAAATGCCTTTAATAGGGTGAAGAGAGATGTGGTCTTGCCAGCCGTTCGGGATCGGTTCCTCAGTCTCTTTCCCTTCATTTCAGCTGGCTACAGCAAACCCTCGACTCTTTTGTTTGGGGAACATGAAATTCCCTCATCTGAGGGTGTTCAGCAGGGTGATCCACTCGCTCCACTTCTCTTCTGTTTGGCAGTAAGAGAACTAACTTCCAGCCTACGCAGTGAGCTCAACATCTGGTACCTGGATGATGGCACTCTGGCGGGTACTGGGGAGTCCCTGTTAGAGGACCTACAATGGGTGAAGACACAGGGAGAAGCCTTAGGACTCATCCTCAATCCGTCAAAGTGTGAAATCATCACAACAAACCAGGAAATAATCAGTGCGGTGCGAACAATCCTCCCCGAAGTCACTACTACCACTCCATCCAACAGTACCCTCCTGGGAGCACCGCTGGGTCACCACGCCATCGACACTGTCCTCAAGGACAAAGTGAATGACCTGAAAAGAATGGAGGAGAGAACAAGTGATCTTGATGCCCATGATGCCCTGTATCTCCTCACAAGATGTCTTACTATGCCAAGACTCACTTACTTCTTGAGGTGCGCACCCTCTTTTGACAACCCAACACTTGACGAGTATGACGCACACTTGAGATCAACCTTTAAGAAGGCACTGAATCTGTCACTAGAGGATCGGCAATGGGAACAGGCAACCCTCCCAGTGCGACTGGGAGGTATAGGGGTGCGCAAAGCAAGGCAGGTAGCTTTACCTGCATTTCTGTCATCGTGTTTGGCCTCCTGTGGATTAGTCAAGAAGATTGTCCCTGAACGTTTGAGAGGTGTGGTGGGAGCTCAAGACCCCAGGTTCATTGAAGCAGCCGTGCGGTGGGACATCCTGGCAGACTCCTCCAGTAGACCAGCTTCTCCCAAAGAGCACAAACAGTCCCACTGGGACAAACCGATCATGGAAAAAATTGCCAACACAATGCTCACCAACGCTTCAGGAAAGGACAAAGCTCGTCTCCTAGCGGTGAAGGCACCACACTCAGGAGATTTCCTTCTAGCTGTTCCCAATTCCTCTCTGGGGACTCTACTCGACCCACAGGCCATTCAGATTGGTGTTGCGCTTCGCCTAGCCGCCCCCATACTCACCGAACATAGGTGTATTTGCGGCAGGGCGACGGCTGATCAATTCGGACTTCATGGTCTCGTGTGTCACACATCAGAAGGGAAGTATGCTAGACATGAGGAGGTCAATGACATCATAAAGAGAAGCCTCGCCACGGCCCGTTGCCCAGCTCAACGGGAACCCCAAGTGCAGAGGTCTGATGGAATTCAAAAGCGTCCTGATGGTGCCACTATGCTACCCTGGAAGGATGGTAAGCAGATTGCTTGGGACTACACCTGTGCTGCCACAATGGCAGACACCTACCTGCCACACTCCTTAGCCGAAGGGGGTGGAGCTGCCAGCCACAGGGAGACTCAGAAGACTCGCAAATATGAAGGCCTTTCCCCTTGCTATAACTTCATCCCAATAGGGTCGGAGACCCTTGGAGCATGGGGAAAGTGAGCTTTAAAGTTTCTCAAAGAGCTGGGTGAAAAACTCATCATAGAAACCAAGGACCACAGAGCAACCAGCTTCCTCTTTCAGAGACTCAGTGTTGCGATCCAGAGGGAAAATGCCTGCAGCATTCTGGACACGCGACCCACTGCCGGGGAGCTGGACGAAGTATTTGACATGTAGCTCTGAGTTGTTATCTATGTTGTTTTACTCCCTATTGTATTCTTGTCAATGTATTTTGTCAAGGTATTTTGTCAATGTATTTTGTCTTGAAATAAAGTATATATATATATATATATATATATATATATATATATATATATATATATATATATATATATATATATATATATATATATATATATATATATATATATATATATATATATATATATATATATATATATATATATATATATATATATATATATATATATATATATATATATAGTATATATATATAATATATATATATATATATATATATATATATATATATATATATATATATATATATATATATATATATATAATTTTTTCAACAAATCGGCCGTCTCCCACCGAGGCAGGGTGACCCAAAAAAGAATGAAAATCCCCAAAAAGAAAATACTTTCATCATCATTCAACACTTTCACCACACATACATAATCACTGTCTTTGCAGAGGAGCTCAGATACGACAGCTGAGAATTGTCCCTCCCAGCTGTCACTATCCCAGACCCCTCCTTTAAAGTGCAGGCATTGTACTTCCCATTTCCAGGACTCAAGTCCAACTAAATCAATTAACTGGTTTCCCTGAATCCCTTCACAAAATGTTACCTTGCTCACACTCCAACAGCTCGTCATGTCCCAAAAACCATTCGTCTCCATTCACTCCTATCTAACATGCTCACACTAGGACAATATTAGGGAAGGTAATGATTTTGTGTGTGTTTGTATTCACCTGTTTGTGGTTGCATGGGTTTAATCACAGCCCCGTATGTGTGTATGTTGCCTGGGATTTCAGTTGCGAAGTAGTCAGTTCTGGTTGCCTGTCTCTAGGCTCACTCAGGCAGCAACACGTTGCCTGTCTCCTGGCTCACACAGGCAGCAACACGTTGCCTGTCTCCTGGCTCACACAGGCAGCAACACGTTGCCTGTCTCCTGGCTCACACAGGCAGCAACACGTTGCCTGTCTCCTGGCTCACTCAGGCAGCAACACGTTGCCTGTCTCCTGGCTCACACAGGCAGCAACACGTTGCCTGTCTCCTGGCTCACACAGGCAGCAACACGTTGCCTGTCTCCTGGCTCACACAGGCAGCAACACGTTGCCTGTCTCTGGCTCACACAGGCAGCAACACGTTGCCTGTCTCTGGCTCACACAGGCAGCAACACGTTGCCTGTCTCCTGGCTCACACAGGCAGCAACACGTTGCCTGTCTCCTGGCTCACTCAGGGCAACACGTTGCCTGTCTCCTGGCTCACCAGGCAGCAACACGTTGCCTGTCTCCTGGCTCACTCAGGCAGCAACACGTTGCCTGTCTCCTGGCTCACACAGGCAGCAACACGTTGCCTGTCTCCTGGCTCACACAGGCAGCAACACGTTGCCTGTCTCCTGGCTCACTCAGGCAGCAACACGTTGCCTGTCTCCTGGCTCACACAGGCAGCAACACGTTGCCTGTCTCCTGGCTCACTCAGGCAGCAACACGTTGCCTGTCTCCTGGCTCACACAGGCAGCAACACGTTGCCTGTCTCTGGCTCACAGGCAGCACACGTTGCCTGTCTCAGGCTCACTCAGGCAGCAACACGTTGCCTGTCTCCTGGCTCACACAGGCAGCAACACGTTGCCTGTCTCCTGGCTCACTCAGGCAGCAACACGTTGCCTGTCTCCTGGCTCACTCAGGCAGCAACACGTTGCCTGTCTCCTGGCTCACACAGGCAGCAACACGTTGCCTGTCTCCTGGCTCACACAGGCAGCAACACGTTGCCTGTCTCCTGGCTCACAGGCAGCAACACGTTGCCTGTCTCCTGGCTCACCAGGCAGCAACACGTTGCCTGTCTCCTGGCTCACCAGGCAGCAACACGTTGCCTGTCTCTGTCACCAGGCAGCAACACGTTGCCTGTCTCCTGCTCCCAGGCAGCAACGTTGCCTGTCTCCTCCACTCAGGCAGCAACACGTTCTGTCTCCTGATCCGCACAACAGTTGCCTGCTCCTCCACGGCCAACACGTTGCTGTCTCCTGGCTCACTCAGGCGCAACACGTTGCCGTCTCCTGGCTCACAGGCACGCACAGTTGCTGTCTGGCATCACTAGCGCACAGTTGCCTTCTCCTGGCTACACAGGCAGCAACAGTTGCCTGTCTCCTGGCTCACAGGCAGCAAACGTTGCCTGTCTCCTGGCTCACCAGGCAGCAACACGTTGCCTGTCTCCTGGCTCACCAGGCGCAACGTTGCCTGTCTCCTGGCTCACCAGGCAGCAACACGTTGCCTGTCTCTGGCTCACACAGGCAGCAACACGTTGCCTGTCTCCTGGCTCACAGGCAGCAACACGTTGCCTGTCTCCTGGCTCACCAGGCAGCAACACGTGCCTGTCTCTGGCTCACACAGGCAGCAACGTTGCCTGCTCCTGGCTCACCAGGCAGCAACACGTTGCCTGTCTCCTGGCTCACACAGCAGCACGTTGCCTGTCTCTGGCTCACCAGGCAGCAACACGTTGCCTGTCTCCTGCCTCAGGCAACACTTGCCTGTCTCTGGCTCACAGGCAACAGTTGCTCTGTCCTGGCTCACGGCAGCAAACGTTGCCTGCTCCTGCTCACTCCAGCAACACGTTGCCTGTCTCCTGGCACACCAGCACACCGTTGCCTGTCTACTGCCTCACTGGCGAGCACACGTTGCCTGTCTCCTGGCTCACCAGCAGAACCGTTGCCTGTCTCTGGCTCACCAGCAGCACACGTTGCCTGTCTCCTGGCTCCACAGGCAGCAACACGTTGCCTCCTGGCTCCAGGCAGCAACCTGTCTCCTGGCTCACAGGCAGCAACACGTTGCCTGTCTCTCGGCCACCGGCAGCAACCGTTGCCTGTCTCCTGGCTCAACAGGCAGCTCACGTTGCCTTCTCCTGGCTCACTCGGCAGCAACAGTTGCCTGTCTCCTGGCTCACTGGCAGCAACACGTTGCCTGTCTCCTGCTCACAGGCAGCAACACGTTCGCTGTCTCCTGGCTCACCAGGCAGCAACACGTTGCCTGTCTCCGCTCGGCAGCAACAGTTGCCTGTCTCCTGCGCTCAAGGCAGCACACGTTGCCTGTCTCCTGGCTCACCAGGCAGCCACGTTGCCTGTCTCTGCCACAGGCAGCAACACGTTGCCTGTCTCCTGGCTCACACAGGCAGCAACCGTTGCCTGTCTACCTCAGGCTCTCAGGCACAACACGTTGCCCTGTCCCTGCTCACCAGGCAGCAACACTTGCCTGTCTCTGCTCACACACACGGCTCTCCAGCAACACGTTGCCTGTCCTGCTCACCAGGCACACCGTTGCCTGTCTCATGCTCTCGCGCAACACGTTGCCTGTCTCCGGCTCACAGCAGCAACCGTTGCCTGTCTCTGCTCACCAGGCAGCAACACGTTGCCTGTCTCCTGGCTACACAGGCAGCAACACGTTGCCGTCTCCTGGCTCACAGGCAGCAACACGTTGCCTGTCTCTGGCTCACTCAGGCAGCAACACGTTGCCTGTCTCCTGGCTCCCCAGGCAGCAACACGTTGCCTGTCTCTGGCTCACTCAGGCAGCAACGTTCTGCTCTGGCTCAAGGGCACACGTTGCCTGTCTCCTGGCTCACACAGGCAGCAACCGTTGCTGTCTCCTGGCTCACCAGGCAGCAACACGTTGCCTGTCTCCTGGCTCACCAGGCAGCAACACGTTGCCTGTCTCCTGGCACCACTCAGCAGCAACCGTTGCCTGTCTCCTGGCTCACACAGGCACAACGTTGCCTGTCCCTGCTCACCAGGCAGCAACACGTTGCCTGTCTCTGGCTCACTCAGGCAGCAACACGTTGCCTGTCTCCTGGCTCACTCAGGCAGCAACACGTTGCCTGTCTCCTGGCTCACTCAGGCAGCAACACGTTGCCTGTCTCCTGGTTCACACAGGCAGCAACACGTTGCCTGTCTCCTGGCTCACACAGGCAGCAACACGTTGCCTGTCTCCTGGCTCACTCAGGCAGCAACACGTTGCCTGTTTCCTGGCTCACTCAGGCAGCAACACGTTGCCTGTCTCCTGGCTCACTCAGGCAGCAACACTGAAAACTTTGAATACATACACGGAGAGTTTTGAAAAAGAAATTTATACCGTGAAATTTGGAAATAAAAGACGCCAGTGGGACGGAAAACGAAGATGGTCTTTTTTATGGTTTTATTTTGCTATGTTGGTTTGTTGCTAGTGTGATTTGTTGCTAGTCTGGTTTGTTGCTAGTCTGGTTTGTTGCTAGTCTGGTTTGTTGCTAGTCTGGTTTGTTGCTAGTCTTGTTTGTTGCTAGTCTTGTTTGTTGCTAGTCTTGTTTGTTGCTAGTCTGGTTTGTTGCTAGTCTGGTTTGTTGCTAGTCTGGTTTGTTGCTAGTCTGGTTTGTTGCTAGTCTGGTTTGTTGCTAGTCTGGTTTGTTATTAGTCTGGTTTGTTACTAGTCTGGTATGTTGCTAGTCTGGTATGTTGCTAGTTTGGTTTGTTGCTAGTCTGGTTTGTTGCTAGTCTGGTATGTTGCTAGTCTGGTTTGTTGCTAGTCTGGTTTGTTACTAGTTTGGTTTGTTGCTAGTCTGGTTTGTTGCTACTCTGGTTTGTTGCTAGTCTGGTTTGTTGCTAGTCTGGTATGTTGCTAGTCTGGTTTGTTGCTAGTCTGGTATGTTGCTAGTCTGGTATGTTGCTAGTCTGGTATGTTGCTAGTCTGGTATGTTGCTAGTCTGGTATGTTGCTAGTCTGGTTTGTTACTAGTCTGGTTTGTTGCTAGTTTGGTTTGTTGCTAGTGTGATTTGTTGCTAGTCTGGTTTGTTGCTAGTCTGGTTTGTTGCTAGTCTGGTATGTTGCTAGTCTTGTTTGTTGCTAGTCTGGTTTGTTGCTAGTCTGGTTTGTTGCTAGTCTGGTTTGTTATTAGTCTGGTTTGTTACTAGTTTGGTTTGTTGCTAGTGTGATTTGTTTCTAGTCTGATTTGTTGCTTGTCTGGTTTGTTGCTAGTCTGGTTTGTTGCTAGTCTGGTTTGTTATTAGTCTGGTATGTTGCTAGTCTGGTTTGTTATTAGTCTGGTTTGTTACTAGTCTGGTTTGTTGCTAGTCTGGTTTGTTGCTAGTCTGGTTTGTTACTAGTCTGATTTGTTGCTAGTCTGGTTGTTGCTAGTCTGGTTTGTTGCTAGTCTGGTTTGTTGCTAGTCTGGTTTGTTGCTAGTTTGGTTTGTTACTAGTTTGGTTTGTTACTAGTTTGGTTTGTTGCTAGTGTGATTTGTTGCTAGTCTGGTTTGTTGCTAGTCTGGTATGTTGCTAGTCTGGTATGTTACTAGTCTGGTATGTTGCTAGTCTGGTATGTTGCTAGTCTGGTTTGTTGCTAGTTTGGTTTGTTGCTAGTCTGGTTTGTTGCTAGTCTGGTATGTTGCTAGTCTGGTTTGTTGCTAGTCTGGTTTGTTACTAGTTTGGTTTGTTGCTAGTCTGGTTTGTTGCTAGTCTGGTTTGTTGCTAGTCTGGTTTGTTTGCTAGTCTGGTATGTTGCTAGTCTGGTTTGTTGCTAGTCTGGTTTGTTGCTAGTCTGGTTTGTTGCTAGTCTGGTTTGTTGCTAGTCTGGTTTGTTGCTAGTCTGGTTTGTTGCTAGTCTGGTATGTTGCTAGTCTGGTTTGTTATTAGTCTGGTTTGTTATTAGTCTGGTATGTTGCTAGTCTGGTTTGTTGCTAGTCTGGTTTGTTGCTAGTCTGGTTTGTTGCTAGTCTGGTATGTTGCTAGTCTGGTTTGTTGCTAGTCTGGTTTGTTGCTAGTCTGGTTTGTTGCTAGTCTGGTTTGTTGCTAGTCTGGTTTGTTGCTAGTCTGGTATCTTCCTAGTCTGGTATGTTGCTAGTCTGGTTTGTTGCTAGTTTGGTTTGTTGCTAGTCTGGTTTGTTGCTAGTCTGGTATGTTGCTAGTCTGGTTTGTTGCTAGTTTGGTTTGTTGCTAGTGTGATTTGTTGCTAGTCTGGTTTGTTGCTAGTCTGGTATGTTGCTAGTCTGGTATGTTACTAGTCTGGTATGTTGCTAGTCTGGTATGTTGCTAGTCTGTTTTGTTGCTAGTTTGGTTTGTTGCTAGTCTGGTTTGTTGCTAGTCTGGTATGTTGCTAGTCTGGTTTGTTGCTAGTCTGGTTTGTTACTAGTTTGGTTTGTTGCTAGTCTGGTTTGTTGCTAGTCTGGTTTGTTGCTAGTCTGGTTTGTTGCTAGTCTGGTATGTTGCTAGTCTGGTTTGTTGCTAGTCTGGTTTGTTACTAGTTTGGTTTGTTGCTAGTCTGGTTTGTTGCTACTCTGGTTTGTTGCTAGTCTGGTTTGTTGCTAGTCTGGTATGTTGCTAGTCTGGTTTGTTATTAGTCTGGTTTGTTATTAGTCTGGTATGTTGCTAGTCTGGTTTGTTGCTAGTCTGGTTTGTTGCTAGTCTGGTTTGTTGCTAGTCTGGTATGTTGCTAGTCTGGTTTGTTGCTAGTCTGGTTTGTTGCTAGTCTGGTTTGTTGCTAGTCTGGTTTGTTGCTAGTCTGGTATGTTGCTAGTCTGGTTTGTTGCTAGTCTGGTATCTTCCTAGTCTGGTATGTTGCTAATCTGGTTTGTTGCTAGTTTGGTTTGTTGCTAGTCTGGTGTGTTGCTAGTCTGGTATGTTGCTAGTCTGGTTTGTTGCTAGTCTGGTTTGTTGCTAGTCTGGTTTGTTGCTAGTCTGGTTTGTTTCTAGTTTGGTTTGTTGCTAGTCTGGTTTGTTGCTAGTCTTGTTTGTTGCTAGTCTGGTATGTTGCTAGTCTGGTTTGTTTCTAGTCTGGTTTGTTGCTAGTCTTGTTTGTTGCTAGTTTGGTTTGTTGCTAGTTTGGTTTGTAGCAACAAACCAAACTAGTAACAAACCAGACTAACCTCCCTCACGACTAACCTCCCTCACAACTAACCTCCCTCACAACTAACCTCCCTCACGACTAACCTCCCTCACAACTAACCTCCCTCACAACTAACCTCCCTCACAACTAACCTCCCTCACAACTAACCTCCCTCACAACTAACCTCCCTCACAACTAACCTCCCTCACAACTAACCTCCCTCACAACTAACCTCCCTCACAACTAACCTCCCTCACAACTAACCTCCCTCACAACTAACCTCCCTCACAACTAACCTCCCTCACTAGTTATTTTTCGGACGTTTTATGAAGGTAAACGAGTGAATGAAATTAAACGCATTTTTTCGTTTTTTTATTTTATCCCTGTTCTCCTCTCTCCTCTCTCTCCATTTTTTTGTCTCATGATCGTCTATATTGTTTTCCCTCCCCCACGTCCTATTTTCCCTCCCCCACGTCCTATTTTCCCTCCCCCACGTCCTATTTTCCCTCCCCCACGTCCTATTTTCCCTTCCCCACTTCCTATTTTCCCTCCCCACGTCCTATTTTCCCTCCCCACGTCCTATTTTCCCTCCCCAACGTCCTATTTTCCCTCCCCACCTCCTATTTTCCCTCTCCCACGTCCTATTTTCCCTCCCCACGTCCTATTTTCCCTCCCCACGTCCTATTTTGCCTCCCCCACCTCCTATTTTCCCTCTCCCACGTCCTATGTTCCCTCCCCCACGTCCTTATTCGTCCGAGGTCAGTTTACTGCGTCTTCTAATTTACATCTTAATATTCGTCTTTAAACGTTTTCTTCGTGACGTTTTATCAAAGACTAAATGTTGTGTATTCAAAACTCTAAATTAACATTAGAGATTTAGACAATTAAGTACTGATGATGTGGGGGAACCTAATTTTTTGGGGCCCCTGATGCTTGGACTGTTGTGGGGCCCACTTCGCTATCTCTTCTCACACAGTAGACCGAATTTTTTAAGCAATGTGGGCGCCTCCGGATCCAGGGGCCCTCAAGCTTAAGCTTCAGGGCCCCTAATGACTAACATAAGGGAAGCTTGGTAGGCAACGCTCTCGTTTCACACGCTGAAGGGTCCGAGTTCGATTCCTGGCAAGGGTGGAAACACAGGACGTGTTTCCTTACACCTGTTGTCCCGTTCACCTAGCAGTAAGTAGGTACCTGTGTGTTAGTGGACTGGTGTGGGTGGCATCCTGGGGGACAAGATTTAAGAACCACAATGGAAATAAGACACAGTCCTTGATGACGCCCTGACTTTGTTGGGTTATCCTGGGTTGCTAACCCTCCCTACCCTGGGTTATCCTGGGTTGCTAACCCTCGCTACCCTGGGTTATCCTGGGTGGCTAACCCTCCCTACCCCGGGTAATCCTGGGTGGCTAACCCTCCCTACCCCGGGTTATCCTGGGTGGCTAACCCTCCCTACCCTAGGTTATCCTGGGTGGCTAATCCGCCCTACCCCGGGTTATCCTGGGTTGCTAACCCTCCCTACCCTGGGTTATCCTGGGTGGCTAACCCTCCCTACCCCGGGTTATCCTGGGTGGCTAATCCTCCCTACCCGGGTTATCCTGGGTGGCTAATCCTCCCTACCCTGGGTTATCCTGGGTGGCTAATCCTCCCTACCCCGGGTTATCCTGGGTTGCTAACCCTCCCTACCCTGGGTTATCCTGGGTGGCTAATCCTCCCTACCCCGGGTTATCCTGGGTGGCTAACCTTCCCTACCCTAGGTTATCCTGGGTGGCTAACCCTCCCTACCCTGGGTTATCCTGGCTGGCTAACCACTCCTTAAATTACTAGATTTATATACATGATCCTAGTTTGTCCTTAGATTACTAGATTTATATACATACATGATCCTAGTTTGTCCTTAAATTACTAGATTTATATACATGATCCTAGTTTGTCCTCAGATTACTAGATTTATATACATACATGATCCTAGTTTGTCCTTAAATTACTAGATTTATATACATGATCCTAGTTTGTCCTCAGATTACTAGATTTATATACATACTTGATCCTAGTTTGTCCTTAGATTACTAGATTTATATACATGATCCTAGTTTGTCCTTAGATTACTAGATTTATATACATACTTGATCCTAGTTTGTCCTCAGATTTCTAGATTTATATACATGATCCTAATTTGTCATCAGATTAATATATTTATATACATACTTGATCCTAGTTTGTCTTTAGGGTATCTATGGTATTTGACCCTTGTGAATTTAGTGCTTAATTATAATAATAATTACAATATGTATCGACTTGTATTTCCTTGTTATATTTCACTCTGTTATTATACACTATTATTCACTAATATTATTCACTATGTATTATACACTAATATTATTCACTATGTATTATACACTAATATTATTCACTATATATTATACACTATATATTACTGCTGGTTAAATTAGTTAATGATACATAGAGATTGGTACTGGTTAAATTTTCCAAAGTAAATTCCGAGTCCAAAATCTGTCCCTCTCGCCTTCCCTCTTTCCCTCTCCCTCTCGCCTTCCCTCTCCCTCTCCCTCTCGCCTTCCCTCTCCCTCTCACCTAAATCACTCCCTGCTGTTCCCTTTCCCCTCACATCCAAAAGGCAAGATATCCGAAAATTGTATATTTGAGTCAGTCTCGATGTGGATGATAGTCTGCTGGATTACCCTCCCTCTCTCTAATGAAGGAGACTCACTCTATGGATTCTTCTGTCTCTCGCTTTATCTCACTCACGCCACCATCCTTTCATCTATCTCTCTCTCTCTCATCTCTAATATATATAGTATATGTTATTGCTCTTCTTGTACTCTCTTCTTTCGTTACTCTTATCTCGCTCCCTCCCTTCTTCCCTCGCTCATTCCCTTCTTCCCTCGCTAACTCCTTTCTTCCCTCGCTCCTCCTTCTTCCTTGCTCCTCTTTTCCTGCTCCTCCTTCTTCCTTTGCTCATTCCTCTTCTTCCCTGTTCCTCCTTTTCTTCCTCGTTCCCTTCTTCCCTTTTCGCTCCTCTTCTTCCTCTGCTCCTCCTTCTTCCTCGTTCTTTTCCTTTCTTCCCTCGCTCCCTCCCTTCTTCCCTCGCTCCCTCCCTTCTTCCCTGGCTCCCTGGCTCCCTGGCTCCCTACCGTCGTGTGGTTCGTGGTGGTTCAGTAAGGTGAAGTATCTCCTGACACTGGACTTGGTTCAGTTCACTCCATCCTTCCATCCTTAACTCCATCCTTCCATCCTTCACTCCATCCTTGCTCCTTCACTCCATCCTTCCATCCTTCACTCCATCCTTGCTCCTTCACTCCATCCTTGCATCCTTCACTCCATCCTTCCATCCTTCACTCCATCCTTGCATCTTCATCCATCCTTCCATCATTCACTCCATCCTTGCATCCTTCACTCCATCCTTGCATCCTTCACTCCATCCTTGCATCCTTCACTCCATCCTTGCATCCTTCACTCCATCCTTGCATCCTTCACTCCATCCTTGCATCCTTCACTCCATCCTTGCATCCTTCACTCCATCCTTGCATCCTTCACTCCATCCTTGCATCTCACCCTCCTTACCTTCACCCATCCTTGCATCCTTCTACTCCATCCTTCCATCCTTCACTCTCATCCTTGTATCCTTCACTCCACCTTGCATCCTTCATCCATCCTTGCATCCTTCACTCCATCCCTTTCATCCTTCACTCCATCCTCATCCTTCACTCCATCCTTATCCTTCACTCCATCCTTGCATCTCTTCTCTCCATCCTTCATCCTTCACTCCATCCTTTATCTTCACTCCATCCCTTTCATCCTTCATCCATCTCTGCATCCTTCACTCCATCCTTGCATCTACTCCATCCTACTTCACTCCATCCTTGCATCCTTCACTCCATCCTTGCATCCTTCATCATCCTCTCTCACTTCCATCCTTGCATCCTTCACTCCATCCTTGCATCCTTCCCATCCCTTACCCTTCACTCCATCCTTGCATCCTTCACTCCATCCTTGCATCCTTCCTCCATCCTTCATCTTCACCCATCCCTACTCCTTCATCACCTTCACCTTCCTCCCTTGCATCTCACTCCTTGCATCCTTTCATCCTATCCTTCCACTCTTTCACTCCATCTCGTATCCTTCACTCCATCCTTGCATCTCTTCACTCCATCCTTGCATCCTTTACTCCATCCCTGCTCCTTCACTCCAATCCTGCATCCTTCACTCCATCCTTGCATCCTTCACTCCATCCTTGCATCCTTTTCACCTTCCTTCACCTACTCCTTCATCCTTCCACCCTTGCATCCTTACTCCATCCTTGCATCCTTCACTCCACCCTTGCATCCTTCACTATCCTTGCATCCTTCACTCCATCCTTGCATCCTTCACTCCATCCTTGCATCCTTCACTCCATCCTCCCTTTATCCTTTCCTTACTCATCCTTGCATCCTTCACTCCATCCTTGCATCCTTCCTATCCTTGCATCCCCTTTACTCCATCCTTTCATCCTTCATTCCATCTTTGCATCCTTCACTCCATCCTTGCATCCCTTTACTCCATCCTTGCATCTTCACTCCATCCTTGCATCCTACCTCCATCCTTGCATCCTTTCCCCTCCATCCTTGCATCTCACTCCATCTCTTGCATCCTTCACTCCTATCCTGTATCCTTCTATTCCATCCTTCTTCCCTCTTTTCTCACTCCATCCTTGCATCTTTCACTCCATCCTTGATCCTTCACTCCATCCTTGCATCCTTCACTCCATCCTTGCATCCTTCACTCCATCCTTGTATCCTTCACTCCATCCTTGCATCCTTCACTCCATCCTTGCATCCTTCACTCCATCCCTACTCCTTCACTCCATCCTTGCATCCTTCACTCCATCCTTGCATCCTTCACTCCATCCTTGCATCTTCACTCCATCCCATCCTTCACTCCATCTTGTATCCTTCACTCCATCTCTTGTATC